>JASANZ010002130.1:0-50750 GCA_030849805.1 Sergeia podlipaevii
GCTGCTGGCCTTGGCCAGACCTACTGCATTGGTATTGGTGGCGATCCCTTCAACGGCACCAATATGATCGACTCTATGGAGTTTCTTCTGAACGACCCCGAGACTGAGGGTATTATTCTCATTGGCGAGATTGGTGGTACCGCTGAGGAGGAGGCTGCTGAGTACATCAAGAACAGCCCCATCAAGAAGCCAATTGTATCCTTCATTGGTGGCTCAACCGCTCCTCCTGGCCGCCGCATGGGCCACGCTGGCGCTGTAGTCTCTGGTGGAATGGGCACTGCTGCTGGCAAGAAGGAAGCCCTCGCTGCAGTTGGCGTGACAGTTTCTGAGTCTCCCGCCCAGCTTGGTCTCCACATGGCGCAGGTCATGGGCTCCAAGTAGAGTAGTGTCTTATATACATGGCTCGCCTATAGTACGTTCTCCGCGTGAGATGCTTTCGGAATAGTTCTTTTTTTTTCCCCAGCTGAGATAGTGCGTAGTGTTTCCGTCGATTCCGATAGTGGTACTGATATTGCAGTAGTAGGTGACTTGCCTATACTTTCATTTTTTCAACTTTTGCATGACGAAGCGTGGTGAATACTTCCTCGTTCTTAAGTGAAATAAGTCATTATCCTGTTTTTTTTATTTTTATTTTATTTTATACGCTTACCCTTATTCCCTTTTTTCCTTCCTTTGAACACGCTTGAGAAGCGAAGGCGTCCAAGGCTTCGCGCCTTGTGTACCAGCGAACGAGAAACTATTCAATAAAAATGCAATGCTAAATGTAATCAAGAAACACATGTTTTTTTTTCGCTTTTCTGTTTTGGGCACTATGGGTATGAGGGAAATCAAAAAAAAAATGGGTATATGAGGAGTTTTTTTTTTGTTGTTGATGTTGTCAAGACTCCTTCCAATACAAGGATGTATGGTCTTCACTTTTTTCCTTTTCCTTATAAAGAGAGTGTATAAACATGAGAGAGTGCGTGTGTGTGCACAGAGATGGGCAACGCAACAGTGGGAAACATAGCGACGTTGAATATGCCACACTACGAGAAAAAGAAATACATAAAAAGGAGGGTAGTTCTTCTTTTCGCGTGCTTCTGTGCTAGATATAAACTATAAACCATGCTTCTTAAAGAAAAGAACAGTAATATTTTAGTACCCCGGCGCTGGCGTCATTGAAGTACTTGAAGGGCGAGGATACACCGCAGTGAAGTGTCTTCCTCATCAGTGCCTCAACACTTTCTTTTTCTCTATTTCTCTTTTCGTGCTATCAAAGTCAGAATAAATGAAGAGAAATCCTTTCTTTCTTTATTGTCCACTGCATCACGCATGCATTCTGTTTTCATTTTTGCTACTACTCCTATCCTCCATAAAAAAAAAAATGTGTCTGTGTCCTTGAATAGATTTCGAGGGTTGAACGTGTTTGCGCACCCCTCCTACATTACAGAAAGAAAGAAAAAAAACATAGTAATTGCTTATTATTCTAAAACCCAAGAATTCATTTGCTTCAGTCCACTCAGCTGCTACTACTACTATTGACAAAGATGAGCAAGTACATGGACGAGGATGACTATGATGACGACTACGACGACTACGACTACGATGACGCCGATGATGATTGGGAAGCCGAGGCAGCTCGTGAGGAGGAGGAGCAGAGAGCTGCAGAAGCCGCTCGCGCCGCGTTGGCCGAGAAGAAGCTAGGCACCCGTGTTCCAGTGAAGAAGGAGGAGGAGGCTGAGGCTGAGGAGGCCCACGTGCTGCCCGATGATGTGAAGCGGGAGGTGGAGCAAATGAGACAGGTAGCTAACGATATCGCGAGTGGGGACGGCCTGGTGAAGGATAGCTCTGTGGATCTTCTGGCGGACAAGCCTGTTGCGACGGCCGAGGACGCTGAGAAGCTCGGTGTGCTTATTGCAGAACATGTACTCACTTTTTCTGATCATGCGAACTTTAAGATTGTCGTTGACGCGTTTTTTCAGAAGCTAGGAGGGGAATTCACCACAGTGAAGTGCCTTAACGAGCGTGCCGGAAAGGTGCAAGTTGCCGCTGCGGAGTTTAAGCGTCAGCAAAAGGAGAACAAGAAGAAGAAGGACGTTGTGGTTGAACAACATGACTCTCTGGGCTTCTCTAATGTGGAGGATAAAGGCGGCGCCACCACTGAGGTCGATGAGACCCCATGGTAAGTCTCAAGCACATTCCCCCTCCTTTTTTTTTCTTTTCCTTTCTTCGGCTAGAGCTGTCTTAGCGTGCGTGTGTTTGAGTCAATTTACGAACTCTTTTTGCGAGCTGTTGCTTTGTCATGGAGAACGTAAAATAATGGGAAAGCACCATGATCGCGTAAAGAGAAGGAAAGGGGTTTACACGCGGTTCCTAAAAAGCAAAGGAACACCATCAGCACTTGCCTTTTCCACATTTAATGTTTTTTTTTTTGTGCGCGCGTTGTGTGTGTGTGTGTGTGTGATTTTTCCCCGATCGACAAGGAGAGAAAAAACAAAATGGGAAAGAAAACGTTTTTTTTTTTTAAGGGATATGGAGTGAGCGAGATGTTTGGGGCATAACTAATTTATGAGCTGTTTGAGTTATTATTATGATTTATCTATTCTTTAAAGCACTGTATCTACGTTTTCAAGTGCTTTGGCACTACTTGTGCGCGTCATACATCAAAGAGTCCGCTCTCATGATGAAAGTCTTTCTCCTTTACATGCATTTATAGATCTGATATTCTAACTGTCTCTGCTGCCTTCTGTTCTCTTTTCTCACCCTTCTCTTTTTCTAAAAAGAAAATAGAAACACTCGCCGTGCATATTTTAGATTGCACTATAAATCTTTTCCCCCTCACCCTCATTTTTTTTTTTTGTGTGTGCCGTTCACTGACTGCAGCACTTGCCATAGATTAAGTCCCCCCCCCCCATCTTTCCCTCTTTATTGCCTACTCAGTTGTTCTCTTCTTAGGGTAAGATGGACGCGACGCTCTTCACGTCGTCATATGACGACATTGTCGCTCTTAATGCTACTGAGGGACCCAACACAAACATATGGGAGCCGAAGTTCACGGCACGAGAGCAGATGCAGAAGCTGCTAGAGACAATCGCGAATATGTACACTGAAGGAAAGAGCCAGCTGGCGCTGCGGCAGGCATGCATGTGCTACACCTTCGTTGCTTCTAATATGCGCGAGGTGGAAGAGGAGCAAGAGGGTGTTGTGGTGCTCCAGCGCGCATACCGACTTCTGCACGCAGCGGCGGCAGAGGAGTTTCCTGATAGTGTCGCAACTGTGGAGCCTTGGTCTTTGGAGGAGATGATTGCGGCCGCAGGAGAGCATCATTTTCTTCAAGTCGACCGTGGTTTTCTTGCTGTAGTAGAATATATGTGGGTTCACAACACGCTCGGGCTTTATCTGTCAAGCGGCAGAGGAGGGGATGCTCGTAAGGTGCTTCACGCTGCTGAGGCGGCCTACAAGGACTGGGACACATGGGCAAAGGGGCAGCCTGTGACCTACGCAGTGGAAGATCTCAAAGTAAGCGATGCCGGAAAGCTTCAGGTGAAAGAAGAAATGACCGAGGATCAGCGCAGCGCTTACTGGGAGCGGTTCCGCATGACGTGTGCTCATACATCAAATCTCTTCTACTTGGCTCAGGCGTACACCACTATAGGGGAGGCAGCCACGGCCTCTCGGTACTGCCATATGACGATGTACTATCATCTTTTCTGTAGGCAGGAATTCGCTAGTAAGGTGTGGGCTGGCAATGCACTCCAGTTGAGCGGCTTCTACAGTGGCCATTTTGAGTACGACAAGGCCTTCCATTGCCTCCAGGCAGGAGAGAAAGTGATGGCAGCTGAGAAGGCTGGAGAAGAGGACACCACCGGCGTTGTGGCGTGGGCGTACGGACGGTATTACCTTCATAGGCTTGATCACTACAGCAACATACTGCAGGGCTGTGAACCTGAAGAGACGGCGACCATTGATACGTCCTACTGGGTCGATTTCCCTGGCATGCCGCCTTTAGAAGAGCAGGCTCCCATCACCACCTTTGAGCAGGCCAGAGAGGAATTCAAGGCGGGCCACAAGTGGTTGCGGGAGACCCTTGAACACTTCCCCTTTGAGTCCAGTTGCACACGACACATTGAAGTCGTGCAGGATATATCTCGTCTGTATGCAGCTCTCGCCCTTTTTGAAACCAACCGTGGCCGTCTGATTGCGATGGTGCAGCGGCAGATTGACCTCACAGAAAGCATTCCTGGTCAACTCAACTTCAATTCTTATCCCACTGTGGTGCGACAGCTGCTGTATGATCTTGGGTATCTCCATGAAGACCTGCTGAGGCTGCGCACCGAGCAGCGCAAGAAGCCGGAACCTAATGAGAAGCCCTTGAAGGACAAGGCCTTCAATGCGCTGGTGTCCAAGACGTTAGACTTCTACAACCGCTTTATTGAGACATGGCGACTTCCGACCACGAAGGAGATTCCCGCTGTTATAGACGAGGACTCGCGACTTCCGTTCTTCAGAGCTCTGATGCGCATTGCGCAAACCCAGATATCCTTTGCTCATGCATCTGCCAAGGAGGAGTACGACGGCATTGGCAAGGCAACCGCAGCGTACCAGCGCGCCTATGACTTTTCGGAGCAGAATCCTCTGCCTGAGAGCACACGAGGGACGATAGAGCGGGAGCGGGAGCTTGCAAAGGAGATGATCAAGCTGCTGCCTGTGAAGCAGCGGGATCTGTGGATGGCATACCAGCGTAGTCAGCACTGATGGGAAAAGGAATGACGTCAAGAAGAGGAGCAAAGCCATTTCCTTTAGAAAAGCACTTCACAGTAGCTTTTATTTTTTATTATTTTTTTACGCTGCTCGTTAGATGCATTGTTGTTACGAACAACAACACAAACGATGCATATTGTATACACACTGCACACCGTCAAGGTAATTTATATTGTCTCTCTTTTATTTTCTGAATCATTTTGGCGACTACAGCTTTCATGCCGCACTTATATCAACTGTAACGCTCACTTTTTGATTCCTTTCAACACCTTTTTTTTTCTCTTTTTAATGCGCAGTCGTACATGAGCGACGCAGGAAACAGGAAAAACTCCGGTTAATTGACGACAGGGTGAGGGCTAAGTCGCAGACACGCAAAAACAAAACGTCGTTGCTTCCATTTTCCTTCCCCTCTTTGTGCAGAAGAGCTTGGAAAAATAATATATATATATTGTATCTTTACTTTAATTGGTATACTTTAGACACTAGAATCCTCCTTGCTTGATGGATGAATCGTCTGCGTCTCCATCACCTATGGAGACGGGCTTCAAGAGTCCCTATGCAGAGGCGGAGTTTAAGGCAGCTGACCACATGCGGATTATTCGTGGCTATGTCTCTCAGCTCGACGCCATTGGTACGGCGTCTGATGGGGTGCAGGCAGCGCGCACAGAGCTCATGGACCGCATTCGTCAGGAGGAAAATGACCTGCGACGCGTCATGCAGGACGCCAAACGGACATCGTTGAAGGAGAACCGGACACGCCAGTACAACATACTTCGTTCTCATTACACCAAAACACAGCAACTTGTGCGGTCCCGATACAACGCCGGGAATCTAGCCAGCGGCGCCGGGCAAGGTCACTCAGCTTTTATTGGAGCTGGTGTAGACTTAGATGCTGGGGAGCCGGGGTATGGCGAAGGAGCCGCGGCTGCCACGAGCTACAATCTTCATGAGGATGCCGAGTTTGCTCAGTTCTTTGAGCAGACGAAGGAGCGGGATGTGGACATTGATGAGCACCTGGACCGCATCCACGCTGGTGTGCAGCGACTAAGAAACAACGCAGAGGATATTCACCAAGAGCTGAGGATACAAGAGTCTGTTCTTGACGATGTGGAACAGCGTGTAGACCAGAACCAGCAGGACGTGGCTACTATGAACGTGAAGCTGCGGAAGGCAATCAAGAAGCTTGGGAAGTCTAGGCTTATCACATATGCCGTACTCTGCGTTATATTAGTAGTACTCATCATCGTCATTGCGTTCCTCGCAAAGGCGTTCTAAGACGTTCGAAAGCGCTGAAAGGCAGACAAAGCGAGATACGCTGTGAAGGGGACATGGAAGTGGCTGATTCCATTTCTGTTTAATCTTCCTCGTGCAACTCTGTACTATTACTATTATTATTATTATTTTGCGTCATTGCGCGACATATGGTCTGCGTTTGTCTATTGAGCATGTGTGTTTTTTCTATGTGAGACATAGTTGAGCTCTTGTGTATTCAACAATGCAAACAGCGACAATCATAGCCAATATCTTACTCTTAATTATAATAATAATAATAATACTGTTTCACACAGACGGAAGCAGGCACACCGCCAAGAAACTGTTTCCTCATATTTGTATGTATATATATATATGTATATATGCCGCTGTTTGTCATTCCCTTTTGTTTCTACTTGCTTCTTTATCATATATATATGAACTCAATTAACAGCGCACGAATACACATTTTTTTTTTTTTGATAGTTACACATACCACATACTTTGTGGAACGCCCCATACGACTTGGTATGACGGAAGCACAGTTCACAGAGGCCGCCCAACTCTTTTCAGAGCGCAAGTATTACGATGCGGTGCGCAAGTACACCGCCATAGCTGCTCTAGAGAGCGCCTCTGCTGCGGAGAAGGCGCGAGCATTTGGTAATGTAAGTGCGTGCTATGCGTCCCTCAAGGACTACGAGAAGGCACTTGCAAGCGCGCAGGAAGCCGTAGGACTGGACCCGAGCAATGTCAAAGCGCTAGGTCGCGTCGCCACTGCACTGGAGGGGATGAAGCGCTATGAGGAGGCTCTCCCCATTGTTACCCGTGCGTCCCAGCTAGACCCTAGCAATGCAGTGTATACCGCGAGCATCCAGCGAGTACGAGGTCTTATTAGTGGTGGTCACGGCGTGGTCACAGCGGACTCCCGTGATGCCTACTACTACAGCAAGAGCCTGGATAAAGGCAAAGAGGCGATGAGGACGGAGAACTACCTGGAGGCCATCCGCCACTTTGGCAAGGCACTGGACTTGTTTCCTACTGCCACAGGCACGACGAGGGAAAAGGCAGTGCTGCTTAGCAACAGAAGTGTGTCCTACTTCAAGGCTGGCAAGCCGGAAGAGAGCGCGGACGCTGCCCTGAGTGCTACCGAAGTCGATCCCGCATACGCTCGCGGCTTCTTTCGTCTTGGTTGTGCCAAGCATAAACTAGCCAAGCTGAGTGAAGCGTATGATGCTCTAGAGTCTTGCCTTTCTTTGGATGCAGCCCACGCAGACGCACGCAAGCTACTGGACGAGATTGCCCCTGCCGTGCTGGAGAGCCGCAAGACGGCAGCGCAGAAGGCGGAGGACGCCGCGAAGCGGGTCCAGGAGCTAAGAGAACAGCAGCTAGAGGAGCGGGCTAAGGCGATGGCAGGTGGTAGCACATCTGCTGTCACACGTGCGTATGCCTCCAGCTACATGTACTGCAACTACTGTAACGAGACTGGGCACATGAGGGATGAGTGTCCACTGCGTCGCCGCAAGCGTGCCCGCACAGACTGAGAGAGAGCAAAAGCGCGCGAGAGAATACCTCCTGCTTGTACATTATAGCATATTCTGCATAATAAGCGACATGAATATAAAAGCAATTTATTTTCCCTGGCACGATTGTGTGTGCCTAACTTCTTTTGACGTAAAAATTCACTGGCGTTACTGCTGCGGCTATCATTTGATTTTACTTTTCGTCATATTCTCTATGCCTCTCCTTCTTCTCTCTGTTCTACCAACTTTCACGTGCGTTCATCCTAGAGGGTAGATCAATCAAAATTATATATATATAGAACCGCCGTGCCTTATTATACCTCATGTCTGATGCTCCAAGGTTCAGCGCGTCCACAGAGGATGCACTGCGGGAAGTAGCAAAGGCGATTTACCAGAAGGTGAAACATCTTCGCGAGAGGGACACCTTGGAGGTGGAGATGCGCCTGTGCACTTTTGACATGAACAAGAGCACCCCCGCTACGGCATCTTGCATTGTGCCCATGCTGCTCCCAGAAGGCGCTAGCAGAGGCAAGATAGAGTGTGGTGTGAGCAACGGTGACTTCGACCTCATTCAAGCACATCTGCTTTCTCGGCTTGGGAGCGAATCCAACCCACCAGTTGTGACGGACACCGAGGACGTAACGTGGAACGAGAAGCGCTACACCTATCTCGTCACTCCCGCCGGCATAACTGAAAGCACCGATGGTAGCGAGAGCCAGCCGCCACCCACGCGGACTCTTGTCGGTGTGATAGCGAAGAGACGCTTGAGCGTGCAGGACGTGTTGATCCACGGCAACCTCTATGATGTGCGCCTCTCCATCAACGAGGAGGAGGAGAAGGATACGGGCGATAGTAAGGAGGGTCCTGCTAGACAAGAGGAGCCCTTTCTCGCTTTGTGCTATACACGCCGCAAGCACCGCATCAGTATTGTGGATGGAAATTTTAGATACGACATCACTCAGTGCTTGGCTTCAAATGGGCTAGCCAGCTATGAAGTCGAGGTGGAGGGCATCTTGACAGACGTCAAGGAGCAGCTGACGGAGGAGTGGGTCCACGAGCTGCTTACTCGCGCTGTTGAGCTGAGCCGAGTGGAAGGACTGAAGGGCTTGGAGAGACGTCCGAGGTCAGTCGGCGCTCATCGTGGCGGTGGGTTTCGAGGTAGGGGCTTTGGCAGGGGCTTCCAAGGACGTGGGCGTGGTGGTTGGGGTTATAACCCGCCAAAAAACATGTCGTGCGAGGAAGATGGCCAGTAAGTAGTAGGGTGAGAAGAAGAAGGATACACGTTCAACCACACGCTCCCGCTCTTCTTCTCTCTTAACAAGTATCGTCAGTAGCAGGTATTCCTTATAGTAAACAATAGGGAAAAAAACAATTTTTAAACTTTTTTTCTCTCTAGTGACTCCCTCACTCAACACCATTTCGCGTGTTCACAAATGGCGTACCTTCACTACATGCGTGCACACATATCTCTCTATGCATACGTACTCCCTCACTTCTTCTTTTCCTATTTTCCATTTTTGTCTCACTACACTCTATCTGTTACATATCTATACATGAACAACCACACACACGTACACACATACTGCAGTAGTAACTATCAAAAGGTAGCAGTTATTTGACTTCCAAATGATGCGCAAGACCTCTATTGTGGCCTTCTCGGCCACACGCGTCACGCTCGTAGGAAACGGCCCAACCTTCCAGACCGGTGGTGAGTGCAACAACACCTGCGACATCCAGAACGCGTTCCCCATGAACGAGCGCGGTGTCCGCTCCTCTTCTCCCTTTCCGGAGGCCAACACCGCCATCTACGAGGCTTACATGCCCTGGACTTACTTCCAACCAATGGACATGAAGGTCGATGTGATGCCCGCTCCTGAGCCTAAGTACTACCAGCGCCACACCAAGAAGCCATGGGATGTGTCCACGACGGAACTCATGGAGATACAGTCTCGCAAGAAGTACTTCCAGGTCTGGGGCTACCTTTTCCTGTGCGTGTTCCTGTACTTCCTCATGCCTAAGGAGAAGTCCTTCAGCGGTCTCCGCGGCGCCGATGGCCACTGGATCCTCTTGCCCAAGGACCAGCCCGAAAAGTTTTAAGTGTGTTAGTAGGTAAAGGAAAGAAAAAAAAAAAGGAAAGGGGAAAAGATACCAACCGAGCGGGTTGGGTTATCGATGCTGAATTACTGCAGACGTGATGTACGCTGCTAGAGTTGTTCTGCAGTAGGTTTAGTTTTTTTTTTCTCTCTCTCTCTTTCTTTCTTTCAATATATATAGAAAGAGAGAGTGAGTTAATGAAACAATATAGGGAAAGTGAAAGGAAAAAGAGAAAATGAAAAGGAAGATGATGATTGTGGAATGAGAAATCATCAGTTAATTGTATCTTTTTTTTTTTCACTGCGGGGGACAGCTTATAACCTATAGGTACTAACAACAACAACAAAAATGATTTGCTTTTCTTGGCCGAGTACTGGTTTTACCTCCGTTCCTTTTTTTTTTTCTCTCTCTCTCTCTACTCTCTCGTATGGAGCAGTTGATACTGCAAATAGTCTAGAGACAGGCTGGTTGTCTTTAGATGTTACAGAGAAGCAGAAGTGGGAGGGGGGAGGGAGTGGGGTTTGTTCTCTTCTAATCTCTCTATATGTGACCCTTTGGAAACTATTCCCTAGAGCTTTTTGCTATCTTTTTTTAAAAAGTACTTTTCGCTTTCTTTTAACTTTCCTGAATATTTTCTTCTCTCTTTCTCTCTGATGAAAGCATCTTTCAGAGCAGAACGCATCTATCCAGTGCGTATACACACATAGCAGGTAGTATCTAAAGCCTTTTCACCTCTGTTATCATAACTATTGATATTATTTTGAAATCCTTTTAGTCATGAGCTTCGAATCAACAAGTGTGTTCCGCAAGCTCAGTGAGCACCCGGAGAACACACGTAGCTTCTGCATGGTGGCACATGTCGATCACGGCAAGACGACCTTGAGTGACTACCTGGTGGCTAGCAATGGCGTGCTGTCCCCGCAGCTCGCGGGTGAGGTGCGGCTTCTGGACTCGAGGCCGGACGAGCAAGAACGTTGCATTACAATGAAGGCCAGCTCTATCGCGCTTCATCATACTGTTGGTGGTGTTCAGCACATGCTTAACCTAGTGGATTCTCCTGGGCACATTGACTTCTCCTGTGAGGTCTCCACTGCGATGCGCCTGTGCGATGGCGCAGTGATCATTGTGGATGTAGTAGACGGCGTGACGCAGCAGACCTTCTCGATGCTTCGACACACCTATAGGGAGGGTCTCTCTATGTGCCTTGTGCTCAACAAGATTGACCTTCTCATCACTACACAGCAGTGTACGGCAGAAGAGGCGTACGTGCGCATGCGCAGTATTATTGAGACGTGCAATGCTACGCTTGCCGCCTACGCGAATCAAATGAAGATCCAGGAGATCGACCAAGACATGGATCGCGAGGACCCTAGCGATGATGTGTGGTTTGACCCATGCAAGGGCAACGTGCTCTTTGCCAGCTGCCATGATGGCTGGGGCTTTGGCGTTGATTTCTTTGCTTCTCTGTACAGAGGCAAAATCCCTGTGGCAAATCTGAAATCATGTCTGTGGGGCGAGCAGTACCTTGACGCCAAGACTTCTTCCGTTTCGAGTGTGCGCAAGAAGGAAGGGCAGCCGCCGTTGGCGGTGCAGCTGATGCTGGAGCCCATCTGGCAGCTCTACAATGCCTTCCTGGGTGAGCACACCACCGAGGAGCAACGCCTCAAGATGGCGAGCAAGCTCGGAGTGGCAGAGAAGGTGTGGAATAATCCTAGGCGCGACAGCCGTGGCAAGCTCAAAGCCCTCCTTTCCGCTTGGCTGCCGCTTGCCAAGTGCGTGCTCGACGCCATCTGTGAGAAGATGGACAGCCCCATCACCGCCCAGCGCAGGCGACTGCCGTCTCTCATTCCGGACTTTCAGCAGGCGGCACCGCTTGTCAAGGACGCTCTCATGTCGTGCGATCCCTCTCCAGATGCTCCGTGTGTGGTGTACCTGTGCAAGCTCATTGATACACAGTACTTAGTCGGTCGCACTATCGGCAGTGTGGAGGCGGACGATGACGCCTTTATTGGCTTTGCGCGTGTGTACAGCGGGCGACTGCGCAGAGGCCAGACCGTTTACGTGCAGAGCGACGATCGTGTCAGCGAGGTAGCGCTCAGTAAGGTGTTCCTCTTTCGCGGTGCGGGCCTTGAGGAAACCGATGAAGTGTGCGCTGGTTCGCTTTGCGGTATCGGTGGCCTCACGCATGTCGTCTCCAAGTACGCCACCATCAGTTCCATCCCTGATGTGCCACCCTTTAAGCCTCTTGTGCTACCCAGCACGTCCATTGTGCGGCTTTCTGTCTTTCCTAAGGACCCCAAGCATCTGCAAGAGCTCGAGCGAGGCCTGCGTCTGCTCTACAAGGTCGATCCTCAGGTGGAGGTGAGCATCTTGCCAACTGGTGAGCACGTAATTGGCACTGCAGGCGAGGTGCACGCGGAGAGATGCATCAAGGACTTGACAGACACCTTTGCACAGGTTGAGGTGGTCGTCTCGGAGCCGCTGGTATCGTTCCGCGAGTCTATTATTGGTAACCCCAACGCCAAGCCCAAGCCCTACACCGGTATGGCCCTGGATGGCGCTCTTAGCATCACTGTTTGCGCTCGCCCCCTGCCCACTGAGATGCTTGACATAATAAAAGACGATGAGAAGAACCACGGTAACAATGCACAGATTGTGCGGCAGGTGGAAGCCGCTTTTGCCTCGCACAAGCGCTTTACGCCGGAGATGAAACTTGGCGTTCTCGCTCACGGACCGGCGAAATTTGGGTTTCTTGGCGCCGTCCTTCTCGCCGACTTCAGCGGTGCCGAGAACCCTGAGGAGTGTCTGTCTTTGTTGAATGAGTGGAGGGAGTCTATTGTGTCGGGATTTCAGGCTGCAACGGAAAGTGGACCGATGGCGCAGGAGCCCATGTACGGGTTGGCGATGGTGATCACAGATTTGTTCATTGATGTCGAGGCGGGTGTGTCGGGTGGTATGGTGCTGCCGTGCGTTCGCGATGCGTGCAAGGCCGCCATGGAGCTGCACCCACGGCGGTTAGTTGAGCCGGTATATGAATGCACTGTGTATTCTAGCGGGTTCACTCAGGGCAAGATCTACGCATCGCTGAGCAGGCGGCGCTCTGAAATCTTGGAGGAGGTGCCTAACGAAGGCAGCGATCTCTTCTACATCAAGTGCTGGTTGCCGGCAGTGGAAGCCTTTGGACTCCAGGACGAACTACGTGTGCAGACGCAAGGTGCCTCAACTGCACAGCTGTGCATGAGCCACTGGGCTTACATTGACTCTGACCCGTACTTTGTGCCCACCACAAAGGAGGAGATTGAGGAATACGGCAGCGAGATGGCGACCAAGAATATAGCGGAGCAGCTGCTTGAGCGGGTGAAGCGTCGCAAGGGCTTGTATCGCGAGCGCACTGTAGAGAACGCTGAGAAGCAGAAGTTCTCTCTTAAGGGTGCTTAACTGCGACACCCTTTTTTGCTTCCCTCCAGCTCGCTAGCAGCGCAGACACTGGTGTGGGCGAGGCGTGCAGGAGCGAGCTATTGTGAGTAATTCTGGTTGTGCCTTCAAAAAAGACGTGAAACACGAGCACACAGTACACCTATAAGCATAAATCAGCCAGGGATGTGTATTGTGAAAGCCGGCAAGGGGGGTCACCCCCCTTTGTTTTCTTACGCTTGGTACTTCTCCATGAAAAAAGGGTAGTGAAGTAACGCCTGTATCTTTGTTCACTAGCACTGTTTTCAGCTGAACTTGGCTAATTTCTGTCAAATTGCATCCGCCTCTTTCCTCCCTCTCTTACTATCATTGTTGAAGCTGCAATCAACTACCGCGTCTAGTGTTTCAAAGCACACGGGTGTATATATATATATACATATACCACATAGAATCAGGGGGAGTCGCTTCCCCGCTTATCTCCCTATCTCCCTCTCTCTCTCTATATATAAGTAGGAGAAAAAAAGGGAAAGAAGGGAGTGTGCAGTGCTCATTGCTCTTATACAACTTTTTAATAAAAAGTTAATTGCAGTTAGCTGCGATACATCCAATCTTTTAGCCATTTACACTTCTTGTGTGATGACGGTGCCTTCGCCAGAAAAGATTCTTGTAGGTCCGGCTTCCCACTTTCAGGAGGACTCACGACAGCTGGTGAAATATGGCACGCGCAATATAGCCGTCGTTCATCACAAGAAACGTTTCTATGCAATCGACAATGCCTGCTATCATCATGGCGGGCCTCTTCTCCAGGGTGATATCGAGGATATGGGGGGTCACGTGTGCATTGTATGCCCGTGGCATAGCTACCGCATAGCTCTCGACTCGGGCGAGGGACTTTATATTGGAGTGGACATTCAACCCGGGGGCGGACCCCCAAAGCAGGTGCTGCGCTCCAAGGGCTGCAAGCAACGCGTGCACAAGGTCGTTGTAGAAGATGGCAACGTATATGTTATTGTGGATCTATCTGGGGATACATGGCCGAGCGATGAATACGCAAACATGGCCATTGCGAACCGTGAAGACGGAATGATGGCACCACTGGCCTCTGGAGGACCTCGGCACTCCTCACTTCATAGCGGCATGCGTAGTGGTCAGGTGCTGCAGAAGTTGTCCCCTGGCCTCGTCGGTGTCAACCCATTAGGGAGCAAGGAGGATACCTCAGAGGGTGACGGGCAAGCCGCGGGCGGGGCGCTCGGTAAGGTGATGCCTATGAGGTTGTACAAGCCAATAGCCCCAGAGCGCCAGAGAGGCAAAAGTAAGATCCCAGCTTCCTCTCCTTCTCCGTTGTCTTCTGCCTCCCCGACCGAGGGTTCTCCCACCGGAGTCGCCTCTAGATCTTCCTCCTACTCCACAGATCTTGTCTTGTCGTGTAGTAAAGTGGTGAACCTGTGCAAGGATGTGAAGGAGTACCACTTCCACCGCACTAGTGGTACGCTGCTGCGCCAGGTCGAGATGGGCGAGTACGTCGAGATCGAGTTACAAGCGAAGGACGCACAGGGAGTGCAACTCCGCCGCAAATGGACAATATGTGACACAAACCTCCCCGGTGGGACGCTTTTTACACTGATCATCAAGGCGAACCGCAAAAACTCAGATGGGGCTAGTATGTGGATGAACAACTATGCGCTGTACACAACGATGCGAGTGTGTCAAGTGGCTGGTCGCTTCACATTCGTTGATCACATGGCTCGTATCCGAGAACTTCAGGGGCACGTGCTGTGGCTAACCGCAGGTATCGGCATCACGAGCGCATACGCCACGATTAACTCTACCCTCAATGACGCCTTCTTTGTGAATGATACGAATGAGAAGCTGCATCTTGTGCACCTTCACGTGGACCGTACCGCTGACGCCATCGCCAAGTTTGACGTTTTTCAGCAATGGGCTGAGACCTTCGCACCTGAGGCAGCGGCGGATGCTACGCATAGTAAGCAATACGTGTTTCATGGGTTTCTTTCGCAGCAATTTGAGCCTGCACACAGGGAGCCCCCAGCGTGGGCGAACTCGCTCACTTATGGAAGGCGCATGGGTCCATCAGACATTGTCGACGCCACGACGCATTTCTTTGGCAACACACCCTTTCTTTGCTATGTGTGCGGCCCTCCTGAGTTCTGCAACGACTGCGCCAACACACTGCTGTCAATGGGGGTCAGTGAGACTGATATACTTATGGATGACCCATAGAAGCACAGGTCGACTTGAAAGTGTTCTCTGAGAATATTATTATTACTTTGGTTTAATTGTTTAATGTTAATTTTGTTATGCTTCTTTCTCTCTTTGTCTTTATGTGTGTGTGTGTGTGTGTGTGTGTGTGTTTCGACTAAAATTATTTGCTGCCGCGTGCTTGTTTTCTTCTCGTATATTTTCCCGATCGGCGAACTGGTGTAGAGCAAGCATACACATGCGTGCACTTTTTTTCCATCTATGGTTTTTTTTTTTTTTGCGTTGTTTTATATGTAATATACATGATGACAAACAAAATATAAAATAAAAAAAAATCATGTGTTGGCAATGACTTCACGCACCCCACACACACTCAAGTACTATGGTTGCTGATGGTTTTGTGTGTATACGTATGTTTGTGCGTGTGTGCGTGTGTGTGCAACCTTGAGTGCCGGGTAAGTTACATATTTTCTTCTTGCAATCCGCAGTTGCTAGCACCTTTGCATAGAGGTGATTATTGTTGTTGTCAAAAAAGTACGAGTACAGCGTCCTGCGTGGTTCAACGATTTCCCATTCTGAATATCTGTTCTTTTTTTTTCCTCCTCTTCTTATTTATACACATTTACCAATACGGCTGAGTCAAGTAGCGCACACGTGGCGATATAAACATTTCACCCCCTACCGCTTTTGATTGAGAGTAGTCATGGGCAGCAAGAGCAGCACTCTTAGCCCACAAGCCGAAGCCGCCGCGGCGTTTAACCCCAATGACTGGGGCCCCGTTCCTGAGGCTGTCCCTGAAGATGAGAAAGACCCTACAGAACTGGTGCTGCAGAGCTGGGCCTCGTGCAAAGCCAAACCTACTCCTGCTGCTGTGTACCGCAGCGATGTGGAGGAGCGCAAGCGCCGTCAGGAAGTGTCGTGGCGCAAGAGGGCAAGCTTCATTGAGCTTGACTGTGGTGAGGATAGCTTCTTCGTCTCTAACACGTATAAGGTGATTGGCGTCGCGGATGGTGTTGGTGGCTGGCGTGACCAGGGCGTTGACCCCTCTCACTTTTCTAACGCCCTCATGGAGAACGCGAAGCACTTTTCTGAGACGCATCGAAAGGAGCTGGACCCGGAGGCGATCATGGCAGCCGCTTACAGCAAGGTCATCAGCGACAAGAAGGTCAAGGCAGGCAGCAGCACCGGGTGCATTGCCTCTCTGCGTAAGAATGAGGAGGGCAAGTACGTGCTGGACGTGGCGAACTTGGGCGATAGCGGTGCTTTCGTTGTGCGCAACCGCGAGCAACTCTTCCGTGTGCACGAGAAAGTGCATGGCTTCAACGCGCCATTTCAGCTTGCTGTGTTACCGCGTCACATACAAGGGCGTGCCTTCTCAGATCGTGTCTCGGACAGCATTCGTGAGTCCTGCGAGGTACAGGACGGCGATGTGGTTGTGCTGGGCACGGACGGCCTCTTTGACAACCGCTTCAACTCGGAGCTCGCGTCTGACGCCGGGTGGGTTGGGAAGTCTGAGGACAGCGCCTTTTCGAAAATACCACTAGTCGGCTTCTTTCTCAGCGCAATCCTCGCAGATCAAAAGGTGGAGTACGTGGACCCTTTCCGAGTCGCCCAGCGTATTGTGTCAGAAGCCTACAAGACCTCCGTGGATAAGGAGGCGAACTCTCCGTGGGCGTCAATGCTGCGACAATACGGTGTCAGTGACGCGATGGGTGGCAAGGCGGATGATATCACTGTGCTTCTGAGTCGTGTTGTGACCCGTGAGCAGTTGAACGACAACACGACGTGGTAGCAGGCGCGGGAAAAAGGGTCTCCAAGCAGGCACTGTGCATCCTCACAGAATCATTTAGTTTGTTTATACATTTATATCTACTTTCTCACATCTTTTAGCTATCGTAAAAGGAATGGACAAAAAAAGCGTTTTTTATTTTTATTTTAAAAAAGTAGCGCTAACATAGATACCTGGCTGGACGAAATCTTTTGCTGATTCTCTATGGCTGCACTAGAACAGTGTTTGTGTTGAGGGAACGTGAATATGTATTGCCGACTGAGAGGAATAGAAGAGAAGCGTCAGCGTGCTGTTGTTTTAATTTTGTTGTCGCACTGATCAGTGTGTTCTATGAGGAGGCTTGTGCTGCTGACCGCGTCACAGAGCCTTGGGTATGTTTTGTGGTTGTTGTTTTTGTTGTTAACGTTAGTTGGCTGTGGTGTAGTAGGTCGTAGTGCACAACATAAAGAGAGAGAGAGAGAGAGAGAAGGCATAAGTGGAAGAGAGAGTGAGTCATGTCAGTTTTTCGATAAAGGTGACACCTCTTGTACTTTTCCTACCACTAACCTCATATATATATATATATATATATTGTGCCTAATATGTGAAGACGCAGCATTGCGATAGTGCTTAGAGTATATCTGCTTATGTTTTGTTTCTTTCCACTTTTTTTTTCTTGTTTTAGCACTTTGAAATCAATTTCTGCAAAGCAGATCAGAACAGGAAGTATCATTTACTTGCCAAGGTCAATAATATATAAATTCTTAATAGTGTGCGTGAGAGAGAGGGAGAGAGACATATATAATACTTAGAAAGAAGTTTTATTTTATTTTTACTGTTAAGTGCGCGGTCGTGCACGAAATCAATTGCAACTAGAAACTATATATATATAATATTCTCCTATTTGTGTTTGTGTGTGTGTGTGTATTCTCACATACACATGAATCTAGACAACTACTTTGCGCGGTACCTGAACAAGACGGGCAGACGGAATGGCACTGGCGGCGACGCGGAGGACAGCAAGTTTTCTACGCAGCTCACGCCTGTGCAGGTGGTGCGGCCCAGCGCTGATTCTTCGACTCACGGCAACTCGCCAGGAGAGGCTGCGCAGTCCCCATCGTCACCTAATGATGCAGCTTCAAGCAAAATGCTTACTATGGAAAGCGAGGAGGACTACGAGGTACTCTCTCAGAAGCGACTCCGCATAGACGTACCGCCGCCCGTTCATGCACAAGCTATCTCTTTTCCTGTCTCTGCCACTGCCTCCTCGCTGCACTCACCTACTTATGTCCTGAGCCGCATCGCGCAGGGTGGAGCTGGTCGCGAAACGCAAGAGGATGAAGAGGACGAGCTGAACATGCTGCTAGGCTCTCAGAAGGCTCGAGAGGTGAAGGCACTTGAGGCCGAGCAGCGTGGAGCGGCTAACACCATTGGTGTGGAGTCAATTCTCAGTGACGGTGAGAGAGACGGCAACGACGAAGGCGAGAGCGAAGACACTGAAGATTATGATCTCGATGTGCTGGCAGGCCGTCGCACGGGCGTGGACGAGAGGGAAGAGGACAGCGGCTGTAGGCAATCAATGTCGTCCCTTGGCTGGGATACCACGTCTAACCGCAAGCTCGACGCTATCGCTGAAGTCTTTGCGCGTCAGTTCGAGTTCGAATTGTTTAGCAACAGTGATTTCTACAACTGCTTTGAGCCCTTCTTTAGAGATCGTGTTATGCAGCGCATCGAAAGGGTACGACGCATGAAGCCTTGCCTAGAGCGCGTACCGACGGTGACACCGGGCAGCACAGGTGCCCTACCTGGCTGTGCCTTGCGAGACTATCAGATTGCTGGTGTGCAGTTCTTGCTGGACAACTTCCACCGTGGCATGTCGTGTATTCTGTCTGACGATATGGGCCTGGGCAAGACGGCGCAGATGGCTTCGTTTCTGCACACACTGAAGCTTTTCCACGGTATTAGCGGGCCTCACCTTATCGTGGCACCACTCTCCACGTTGACCAGCTGGACACGTGAGTTGTCGCGGTGGGCACCTCAGTTACGCGTCGTCAAGTACCATGGCAAGCGTGAGAGCCGCCAGGCTGTACGTCGTGAGCGACACAATCGGCACACGGTGGTGGTGACCACTCCAGCTATGCTTGGGCAGGATCGCGGCTTCTTTCAGAAGCGATCTTGGGTGACTGTTATCGTGGACGAGGCGCACGTGCTGAAGGGAGTCAATACACAGATCACCCGTGTGGCGCGCAAGTTGCCTGCCTGCTTTCGTGTGGCGGTCACCGGCACCCCAGTCCACAACAATGTGCGCGAGGTGTGGAATCTAATGGGATTTCTTTACCCAAGTCTTGTCGCTGGCTTCGACACCTCCATTGACGGAGAAGAAGCGGCCAAGGACTGTGCAGCGCTGCTGCAGCACATTATGTTGCGTAGGACAAAAGAAACCATGGAGCTCGGCATCCCACCCCGCGTGGATGAGCCGGTGACGATGTTGAATCCTTCCTACGTGCAGCTAGAGCTTCTGTCCACACTTACGGCCCAGGCGCTGCAGCAGGGCGAACGCACTAGTGACAGTGGTAGCAATGCAGCAGTTAACGCGGAAGGGGCACGCAGGATGCACTTGCACCTGAGCCACCAACGCGCCGTCTGTAACCATCCCATGACACTCCGTCTTCTGTCGCTTGAGGAACGCAGCAGCACCGCCTTCACTCTTGCGGACCGTTTCACCGCCGCCGGGATCCCGATGGATGAGCGCCACCTCATCGCGCCAAGCGCCAAAATGGTACATCTGGACGGACTGCTGAAGAAACTCAAGGCGGAGGGTCATCGCGTTCTTATCTTCTCCAACTTTACCGCCACGCTTGACCTACTAGAGGCTATGTGCCACTTGCGGCAGTATTCCTATGAGCGTTTGGATGGGAGTTGCAATAGGGTGGAGCGAGAGTTGTCCATGCTGCGCTTCAACCCCCCCAGCTCCTCTTGCTTTGTGTTTCTTGTCACCACCACCGCGGGAGGTGTTGGCGTTACTTTGACCGGTGCAGACACGGTCGTCATGTTTGATGCAAACTTCAACCCACAACTCGACAGGCAGGCGGCAGATCGTGCCCATCGCATCGGACAGACACGCACTGTCCACGTGTACCGGCTGTGCTTGCGAGGAACAGTAGAGGAGCACATCCGCGACACGGCGGAGCGTAAGGCTTCTTTGGGTGACTTCATCGTGGACGGAGGCCGCCGCAAGGCTCAGGGCGATGATGTGGCGAAGTTGACGGCAGAGGAAATTCGCGCCATGTTCCGCAGGTTTGATGATGCGCGCGAGGAGGAGCGGCGCAGGTGCTTAGCGACTGCCCAGCAGGGGGAGGGAATCGATAGGGCTCTCGCAGAGTCTGGCGCGCAGCTTTTGACCAGGACTGAGGAAGATGAAATGGTGGAGCAGTTGGCTTTGGTGGATGAGTACGGGCTGCCCACGCATGCCCACCACTCTATGCGCAAGGGTGTGGGTACGTGCTTTGGCTCCAACGAGGGGGCAGTGACGAGCCACAAGTGCTTTGTGTGTGGCGATATCATGCACTCCTTTGAGCCATTGTACCACTGTAACCAATGTCCAAAGGCATTTCATGGGGCGTGCATTGGGGAGAAGGTGCCGGCACCGGGGGCTAAGCTGCCAAAGCACTGGACATGCCCCAGGCACACGTGCTCGCTGTGTGGCAAGGGCCAGGACGTGGATGGTGCCATCTTTATGTGTGTCACGTGTCCACGCTCCTTCTGCTTCGACTGCTTAGATCCACGTTACCTTGTGCTGAACACGGATGGCACAGCCTTGCTTCACGTTACGCGCACATATGCCGGCATGGAAAACGAAGGGGCCAGCGAGCGCCGCACCTGCTACTATCTGAACTGCCTGCACTGCTGTGGCGTGCTCTCCTCGTCATCCTCTGATGAGAGCAGCACTGACGACAGCGATGAGGACAACGACGACGCTGACGTGGATGGCTTGTCTCCCTCCTGGAAGTGATGAAGAAGGATGAAGAAAATGACAGCGACGTGGAGATGATGGATTAGCGGGCTAGTGCTGTTTCCAGAGAGGAAAGGAGAGGACCGGACTGTGTGTATGTGTGGTTCCTGTGCTGTCTGTATCATTCATGTCCCCGCTCAGTACTGCTCCTCTCTCCCCCCCTCTTTTTTTTTTGTTGTTGTTGTAATAAATAAGCTGGAGTGTGTGTTGCCTCTGCTATTTACTGCTATTATTGCTATAGACTATCAGAAACCGTTATATCTCTTGAGCAATTTTGGAGAAAGTTTGTTTTGCATACATATATAGACAAGGTGGGGAGAGAGGGTGGTTGAGGAGGGAGGCAGGAGGCATTTCGCGAAATGATAGAAGTGTTCACTCTCTTCTTTTGTGATGAATGGTGAGTCCCAGAAGTCGGTGTGCAAAGGCTCTTAAGGTGGTGCAATCTTCTCTTCTTGTTTGGCATATGTGCGCGTGTGTATGTGTGGCACGCCTATTGCAGATAATGCCACAAAATGTCTGACTAGTCTAATGCTACGCGAGATGCGAAAGACGTAAGGTAAAAGGAAAGAGTTTTTTGAATTGGCGCAGTGCTGCATGGGTCTGCTTGTCAATATCAATAATTTTATTGTCGTTGCCTCTACTTTTTTTATTTTTTCTCTTGAGTGCACAACAGCACGAAGCAACTATACATTCAACACTATTTATTAGGTAGGTATCGAGTTGCCCGCGAGATGGTAAGTTTCATTGTGCTCAAGGACTACCTCACCACGCTAGCGTATAAGTGGAACCCTACGAGTCTCTTTCTCGTGGTCGTGCTCCCCTGGACCCTGCTCCTGGTGTACGCGGGATATTATTATTTCTTCAAACGTCCTGCGAAGGCGAGCGAGGACACTCTACTCCCGGTTGTGGCATTCTTCACCGCTCTCACCGATGGTGCCACCCCAGGATTTGACAAGCGACTCATGTCTATGTTTCACCCTGCGCTAGTAAAGGAGGGTGGGGTCGAACGAGGCCTGCTGCGGGCGATGGCGCGGTGCTTGCACGACGAGTATGGCAAGCTGACTAGCATCCCAGCTGACACGGTAGCGATTAAGCGAGATGGGCTGCAGGTGAACTGTGTGGTGCTTGCACACTTTGAGAAGGCTCGCGGAGTGAAGTGCCGTCTGACGTGGGTGCAGCGACTACCTGTGCAGGCCGAGGCGAAGGATCAAGAGAAGTCTGTCACAGGCACTGACAGTGTGGCGGCTATTGATCCCCGCAGGTTCCACGTTACTAGCTTTTACGTCGCCCCAAGACACGAGGACACTCCGCTTGACGTAATCAAATATCTCAAAGTGAATGAGTTTGAACCCTTCGCGGAGGCCTTTGTCGAGCGCTTGATGTGCAAGCCTCCTGTCGCTGCGGTTCGCATGATGCTGCCCGCCCTCGCGAAGAAGTACGGGGGTGAAGGGAACGCGAAGCAGTTGGAAGATGCTGTGCAAAAGGTAGTACGGGCATGTGGTGGCGTTGGTCGCCCTGAGGAGGTGGAGTGCACGCTCATGGAAAGCAAACTGCTTACGGCGAAGCGACTACCTCCAGGCCTTGAGGACGATGGAGAGAAGGCTACCGGCGATGGTCACAAGAAGGAGGCAGCCCTGACGACGTCCATTGATGGCATTGAAATGACCTACCAGGTAACCGGCGAGCGGCGAAACATGGAGGTGTATCTGCTTATTGTGTTTGCTGGACTACGCTGCAATATTGCGCGATATGAACTTCGTGTTCAGCCTGATCCCCGCACACAGGTAGTGCTTGACCAAGACACGGGGGAGTCAACTATTGTGAACTAGAGATGAGCGCAGGGGAGGAGCTTTTTTATTATTATTTTACCTTTTCAAAGTCATTTTATTACTTTTTATGGTTCTTACTGAATCGAGAAAAGATGATAATAATAAGAAGACGAAAGTGGCGAGAGGTAGGTGCGGGTGTGGATGTCTCTCAATGTCGTATGACTGCTGTTTTACATACGTTACAACTCACCCGTCAGAAAGCAGGCGAACACGTGTGTGCGTTCATATACACGTTTAGTTGTTGTTCACGTGGGCGAGAGAAAATAAATAAACCAATAAAACGATTTGTTGATACAATGGCAACACTAACTATCATCCTAGCGTGCATGCCGAAATGATTTCTTTTGCTTTTGCTTTGATTGCGTTTCATCTGTCTTTTTTTTCTTCTTCTCCTCCGTTTGATTTCTTTTTCTAACATATCAACGCTTTTCATTCTGTGGTTGCCTTCCTTCCAGTACTTTATGTGTGTGCCTTCGGTGTCACCTTACCCCTTGTTGTTGCATATTGCTCTATAGGGAGAAGCTCAGTACTACTACTTCTGCTGCCCTTTTTTTTTGATTTTTTTTTTTTAATTACTATTTTAGTTGTTGTTTTTCTCTCCACCTTTGCTGGGAGTATACAGAACATTTTTTTTTTTCAACTCTACTAGTTTGCGAATAGAGAGAAAGGAAGGGAAGAAAAAAAATATCGCACAGTTTTGATTTTTTTTAAAGGAAAATTTCAAGAGAATCGTTAGTGGAAAAGCAGTCTCTTTACACTTGTCTGCTTACATCTATATATACACACACAGGTAGGTAGAGGTATTTGCACGCATCTAAGCTGGTTGTACTGCAAGATACGGTGACATCTCGATAATCCGGTGCATACATACATAATTTTTTAAAAATATTCTTTTCCTTTCTTTTTTTATTTTACATTAAGGCCAACAATATTTATTATCTCTCCCCCCCCCCTTCCTTTCTTTCATAATCACAGCTTACAACGCCGAGGACATATATTGGCGAAAAGCATGCAGGCGCGCGGTATTTCAGGCAGCTCCAACGGCAGCGCAGCTTCTGGCAATCAGGTGAACAGTGTTCTTCTTACCCAAGTACGGCAGTCTGATGCGGAGGCGAACTCTCAAAAGCAGCAAAAACAGCAGCAACCATGGAGTCAGTCGGTGCAGCGGGCGGTGATTGAGCGTATCAGTGTCATCAGTAACCAGCCCAAGAATACTTCTCCTATTGATGCCAGCGCACACCCATCACTGCTGCCCCCACAACGTCATGCAATGCGTGGCAAGAAGTGTCTCATCTTAGATGTGGATGAAACTCTAGTGCACAGCTCCTACGAGTGTATGCCCAGCTCAGATCTGCACCTCTCTGTCAATATAGCAGAAGGACAGAACGTAGACGTCTTCGTGGCGTACCGACCATATCTGCGTGAGTTTATTGAGGCCATCTCACCTCTCTTCGAAGTAGTGGTGTTCACGGCCTCCATGGGCAAGTACTGCAATCCGGTGATGGATGCCGTGGACTCTCGCGGCCTGCTCGGTGATCTTCGCCTTTTCCGTGAGCATTGCAGTCTTGTTAGCTCCACCTATGTGAAGGATCTTTCCTTGCTAGGCCGCGATCTGGACCAAACTGTCATCATTGATAACAGCCCTGTTGCCTACTTGTTCCAGCAGCGCAACGCAATTCCGATTACTTCGTGGTTTGGTGACTCAGGTGACACTGAGCTACTTAGGCTTATTCCCGTGCTGCAGTCTCTGGCGAGGGCCAACACGGTGTACGATGTGCTCGACCACTACAATGCAATGCTCCAAGTAACGGGCCAGAGAATGTAAAAAAAAAAAAAAATAGAGAGAGAAAATAGGCAAAAACAAATGTAACGAAGATGGAAGACGGAAAAATATATGGAAGCAATGAAGGGAAAGAGCTTCAACCGCATATACATGTATATATGTATATGTATATATGTATGTGTGTGTGTGTGTGTGCAGGGGCCATATATGTAAGTAGACGGTGCTGCGCTTGAAAGGGAAAAGAGGCATCCTTTTGCTCTTATTTTTAAAACTCTTATTATTATTTATCATTATTATTATTGTTTTAATGGTTGGCTTGTCTTCTTTCCTTTCCTTTTGTCCTCTTTTCTTTCTCTTATTACTGTTTCTTGAATAATTTGCCAATGTATATCTCCTTACTTATTATATATTTACACTATTTACTTTTGTATACGCGCTTTGTACTTCGAAAATGGATAATGATGGCGAGAGCTAGGTGCACGTACCATGGAATATAAGTGTGTGGCGAGGCATCCCTTCCCCCCAGCTCTTTTTTTTTTTCTCTCTCTCCTCCTCCTTCCCCTCGAAAAAGGCAAACCCAAGTGCACACATGCATGTGTGCACATGTACGTACACATTGAGATACGTATTGCTACAAAGTAGATGGTAGTGTCTTTGTATTGACAGTATTGACGTTCTGTAGAGCATTGTGTGTGTGTGTGTGTGTGTGTGTTTGTGCTTTTATGGGACACTTTATTCTTTCTTAAATGGAAAGACGACGAAAATGCTTTTTTTTTTCTTTCTTTGCGAAGTGAAGACACCTGCGTCGCACATTGACGGATTATTATTCTTGCCTTTGCCAATTGCTTTCATTATTATTATCATTATTATTATTATTATTACTTTTAGCTCTATATTATTGTGTTTGTGTTGCTTTGTGTTTCCTATATTTTGCTTTTATTTGTTTTTATCCCTGCTTTGCTTTGCATTTATTATCACTACTACTATTGTTGTTATTATTGTTAATTTAGAGGGGAGTGTACAGTATGCCAAGTATTCATTTATGCATTAGTAGCGTAGCGTCAGCAAAGAAACATAAATATACACGTTGAAAAAAAAGGGGGGAGAGAGAGAGAGAGAGAAGCAAGGGAGAAGAAGACGAAGAGAAAATTAAAAAGAGCATGTGCACTATAGAGTCTTTTTTCTTCTTTCGTTTGTTTGCAAATGTGTAATGGCGCGTAATTTTTTTTTTGATATTTTTTGTAATATATTGTTGTTGTTGTTGTTGTTGTTGTTTTTGTGTTGTGCGACACACAAAAAAAAGGAGGGAAGGGAGAGCCCCCTCTCCCTCTCTCCCTCCCACCCACCTTCCAGTCTCTTTCTACTAAAGTCATGTTGATTCTTTTGTATTTGAGATGTGCTTTGTGTGTGTGGCTTTCCTCTGCATGACACTTTGCGTTGTGTACGCATCTTTACGTTATGATGTATTGCATGATACACGCATTCTTATAGCTGTACTTATACTTTTTATTATTTCTTTCTTTGTTTTTTCTTCGTAATCCTTTTAAATAATGCCATTATCATCATGATTTGGCGCACAGCAAGTAGCTATCAACGCCTCACTCATTCACCTAAATATCAGTCGATAGTATGTCTAAGCTTTCCTTTGCGGTATTAAAGCTTCAGGATGATGTTTGTAGCGCTGCTGTGATTCGTCTGCTTCGTGAGTGCTCAGCCTTCCAGCTGCTCTCTAAGCACGAGGGACAGGCCATTGTACAGCGAGACAAGGAGGACGAGGACAAGCTGGCTGCTGGCATCGATATTGCGATTGCGAAGGGTATCCTGCAAGGCAAACTTGATATTGCCAAGGCTACCACTATCAATGTAGTTGGCCGTACGGCGGAGGAGGTAACCCAGGACATCCTCGGTCGCCTGCCTAGCAAGGAGGGAAACGTTATTGTTTTACAGGGTCTCAGCGGTACTGGGAAGGGCACAACAGTGTGCAAACTCCAGAGTGAGCTGCCCCGCTGTGTGACGTGGAGTAACGGCAATGTATTCCGCTGCTACACACATCTGTGCAACGAAGTACTGTCTGCACAAGGCAAGACCATTTCTGAGGTCACCCTCACGCCACAGCTGCTGACCGATGTGGAGAAGCGCATTACGTTTGAGCGTTGCGACGACGATGACGACAACGGCTTCCACACCATCATAGATGGAAAGACGCGTGTGGCGGACATCCAGAACACGCTTCTCAAGACCAAAATAATTGGCGCCATGGTGCCCACAGTGGCGCAACAAACGCAAGGAGAGGTGATCCGCTTTGGTGCGGAGGCCGTGAAGAAGCTGAGCGCGGCAGGCTTCAACGTCATTCTTGAAGGCCGTGCTCAGACACTCAACTACATCCCTACTAAGGAACGCTTTGAACTGGTAATTCCTGATGTAGCAGTGCTTGGACAACGCAGGGCCGCTCAGCGTGTGATGGCGAAGGCGCTGGAGATTGTGCTGGCCAGCGGCAACACCTCAGATGAGGACGTGGAGAAGGCGGCCAAAGATGCCGTTTCTCAGCTTCAGTAAGTTTTAAATTTACAAAGGGCACGTGGTGGAGTATTTGTATTTGTCTGTTGTTGCAAAATACAGTATTGTCTACCTGTATGCCTTGTGCTGATTGTATAACGCGCTAAGGAATTACTTTTTTTTTATTCGCTCTCCCTCTCCTCCCTTCTGTCTTGGTGGTCATTGCATTGTTATTGCGTATCTGCTACATACCTCTAGTGTTACGTAAAACTCTTTAATCGATACTACAGACAACAAGTACACGTGCATAGATATAGGCACATAAAATGAGTAGGATTGCGCATTATTTCTTTATACATTTGGATCATTCCTTTACATCAACCGCGGCTCGTGCGTGTCGCAAATTTATCTTTTCCTCTCTTGATGTTGTTTTACTGTTTTGTTTTTTCTTGTGAGTATGTTTGTACGTGAGTGTGGAGGGGAAGTGTTGAAGGGTACTTTCTTCCAAAACTATGTTGTGTGTGTCTGGTGATGAGGGAGAGGTGCACGATTGGGTCGAAAAATAAAAATGAAAATGGGGGCGTACGCGCATAAAAGTGGACTCTTTTTTTTATTCTGAACAAGGGCAACATAAGCTGTACTTTTCTTTTCTATTTTTTTTTAAAAAAAGAATTTCTTGTGCTTAAGGTAGAGGCCAATTCGCTTCGGTTGATTATTGCTAGGCCTGTATTGGCATCTGTTTTTTTTTTATACTTAATCAGTTGATGCGAGACATGAAGAGGATGGCTGTTTTTCGCATAACAATCATCAATTGATTGTCAAAGAAAGAAGTATTTTAATAATTGTCTAGTAACAGCAATTTTGTGGATGGCTGATATGTCTTTTTTTTTTTTGCTTTGATACAGATGTTGCAGCTACCGTTGCCACTGCAAATGTTAAGAGGCTATCCTTGTATTACTAGTTCGCATATTTTCTTTTGCCCATCTTTTTTTTCTTTATTTTCCTTCGCTTTTTCTTTATGTTTAATTCTCTTCTAGGAAATTGTCAGTAAGCTGGACCAAGGGCAATCTTCTGCTCTTTAAAAAACAAACATTTTCTCTTTTTTCTTGTCCAGGAGGCATCACTGTGTGAGAGAAGATGGCCAGCGTCATCTCAAAAGCAAAGTCATGGCGCCTGAAGGATATCGTGCGCGTGGATGCCGGCCAGGATATCGTTAGTATTGTGAAAGTAACTCATCCTTTTCGCCGGCAGCGCATTACGGTCATCCCCGCACCGCGATACGCTAAGGAGGAGTATTACACGGATTGGATTTATCAGCCCTACGTTAAGGAGCACAAGATATACGTTAGCAACGACCTGTACAATCCTTTTTATGTCTTCTACTGCCGCTATCTGATTTCCCGGAACCGCTTTCCCGAGTACGCGTATTTTCATCCGATGGGCTTTCCAGATTGCATTGATCTCAACCTCACGCGCCGCCAGTTCTTGAAGCGCGAGCAGCCTTTCAAGACCCCAACTGCGGCTATCATCCTTACCTCCACCCGCTTCAGGGACAAGCACCACCCATGGGTGTCTCGCCGCGTCCTCAAGATTGTGGGAGAGCAGTACGTGGTGCACCCCAGGGAGGACATGCAGTCTCTCGTGTTTATCCTCCCCGCATCTCACATCCCGGACGTGCTCAACACGCTGCAAAGTCTCGGCTTTACCGTCAACGAGTCGACGACGGCTTCTATTGGGGAGACCGAGACGCTTAAGCGTCTCAATAGCTGGAGCAACAAGGCGCAGGTGCTTGTGCTCGGTTACCTGTGGATTCTCATCATCATGTTCTTTATTGGCGAAAGCCAGCACGTTGCCCGCCTCTTCCGGGAATACACAATTGAAATGATTGAGAAGGCTGGAAAGGATCCAGCCAAGATGGGCATGTAGTGGCGCTCCCTGTGTGCATAAATGTGCATGTGCACGTGTATGTGGAGGTGAGTGTAGGTAAGTATATCTGCCGTGGATACTGCTGGCGTAATGCGGGTTAATAGTTGCTAACTACCGTGCATTTTTACTTTAAAAAAAAAAATATGCACGGAACAGCGGAGCTGCTTGTTGCCATAAATGTTAACTATATATATATATAAAGAAGCAACATGTATGTATTCATTTTTTTTTTTTTTTTGGGGGGGGGGTCTCTTTCACCTTTTAGTTCCGCCTATCCGATGAAAGCTGTGTAGTTGGCTCAGTCATGTATCGAGTTAGCTGTCGATACAAATGGATTCAAACCGCTACATCTCGTGTACTATTTTTTTGTTGGACATTTTCTTCTTACTGTTCCTTGTCACTTCCTTATCTTGTTTTTGCAGGAGCACCACATTTAGTTTTCCTTCATATTATTATCATTATTATTATTATTATCGCTGTTATTGTTATCGTCACCTTCTTTTTCTAAAGTAAAGTTGAAAAGTATGAAAGCGAGTAGCAACAGCGCGGCTCCTCTTCTGACCGCTATTCGCGAGAAGATGGCTGTGAGCGCAGTAGCCGCGCTAATTGTGCCGACCAGCGATGCTCACAACAGCGAGTACGTGGCCCCGCACCTGCAGCGACGTGCCTTCCTCACTAACTTCCAAGGTAGCGCCGGCACTGCGGTTGTCACGATGGATAAGGCCCTGCTCTGGACGGACGGGCGGTACTGGTTGCAGGCGGAAGACACCAAGTACCCAGAGTTTGAGCTCATGATGCAAGGTAAGCCGGACGTGCTCTCTGTGGAGGACTGGGTGGACGACCAACTACCCGCCTCGGCGGCTATTGGCATGGACCCACACGTGTGCACAGTCGCAGAGTGGGAACGAATGAAGAAGAAGATCCACCTCACCCCCGTTTCTGACGTTGTCGCTGAGTCAATGCCACCAGAAAGTGGCACTGTAGCGCCTATCGTTGTGCGACCCGCAACGTACTGCGGAAGCACCGTTGCAGAGCGCCGTGCTGCTATCGTGGAGAAGCTCGCCAAACAACACTGCGACTTTATCGTTCTCTCGGCATTGGATGAGATTGCCTGGCTCACCAACCTGCGTGGCAGGGATGTCCCTCATAACCCCGTCTTCTACGCTTACGCAGTAGTCGACAAGGACGTGGATAAGGTGCGGGTGTACGTCAACCTTTCCAAGGTGACCGATGAGGTGCGTGCCGCAACCAGCGCAGATATTGACTTTTGCGCCTATGAACAACTGGAAGCGGATCTTCTTGCTGACAGCGCTGGCCGCACCGTCCTTGTGGACGAGTATCAGACGAGTGAGGCCGTGCATCGCATTTTGATTGAGGGCGGAGCACTTGTAAAGAGGTGCTGTTGCGGCCCTGCTCAGCAGCTGAAGGCTCTCAAGAATCCAGTTGAACTTGCAGGGTTTCGTGCCTGCCACGAGCGCGATGGCGCCGCCCTCACGCGTTTTCTGGCGTGGCTACAAGAGGAGATCGCAATCAAGGGCGTCACGACTCTGAACGAGTTTGATGCAGCTACGCGGCTCCAGCAGTTTAGGGCTGAGGACGACAAGTTTCTGCAGCTCAGCTTTGAGACAATTTCTGCTGCAGGCCCCAACGGTGCCATGTGCCACTATGCTCCTGCTGCGACAGACTCTGCTATAATCCGCCGCGACCAGCTCTACCTCGTCGACAGCGGCGCGCAGTACCATGACGGCACCACTGACGTGACCCGTACCGTCTGCTTTGATGCTCCTACGGAGCAAGAGAAGGAGGCCTACACGCTGGTGCTCAAGGGTCACATCGCGCTCAACTCCGTCATCTTTCCCCGTGGCGTTACTGGCCACCGCCTAGATGTGCTGGCACGTCACGCACTGTGGCAGGTGGGCTTGGACTATGCGCACGGCACCGGGCATGGCGTGGGCTCCTGCTTAAACGTTCACGAGGGCCCGCACGGCGTGGGCATACGACCCACTCCGACGAACGCTACCATGGATGAGCACTTCGTTGTCACCAACGAGCCCGGGTACTACAAGGCTGGTCACTATGGCATTCGCATTGAGAACCTGGAGGAGATCGTGGCCAAGCCCACCAAGTACGGTGGCGATGGGTTTCTTGGACTGTCGCACATTACGATGGCACCGCTGCATCGCGATCTCATCAATACCTCGATGCTTACTGCTGCAGAGATCGAATGGGTGAACGCGTATCACGCGCGTGTGAAGAAGGCACTTGTGCCGCTGCTGGAGGCGAAGAAGGACACCTCGGCTTTAGCGTATTTGAACCGCCACACTGAGAAGATTTAGATGTATCCAATTATTCTGAAAAGACACGCATGAATATATGGTAGTAGGGAATGAATATATATTTCTAGCGTACGGATGTTTGATGGTAGACGAGGAGATCAAGACGATACGTTGCGCTAAACAGAAAGAGAATAGCGCCCAACGCCGTGACGCTGCAGCCGGGTGCTAGCGTTCACCATCTAATGATAATCCTCTCCGTCCTTCGTCTACTTCATTACGCTGAGGGTGGGAAATGAATTAAATTACATAAACACGAGGGCACTGATGAAAGCTCTCAACTTGCTATCGCTCAGGGTGTGACTAACCAACCACTCCTATAGTTTTTTTCTTCTTGTGTCGTGCTGCTTTGTTGTGCTTTAAAAAGAAATTATATATAAGCGATCTATGCTTCACCTGATCAATCGAAAAAGCGGCAAGTCTCCTTTCAATGAGCGCGCAATATGAACACACACACACACACACACACACACACACACCCCTCCTCCCCTCCTCCTCCCCCCCACCCCCCGCCTTCTTCTTTCTTTTTCTTTTTGCATACATTTGTGCTTCTGCTCGAATCCATTATTTCTTGACTCTACAATTTTCAATTTAGGTTTGCACGCACACACGCGCACATTTCTTTTCTCTGTCTCTCTCTTTCGCAAGTTTAACGCAATAACTATCGATGACCTCTGGTGGCGCTGAATTCAAGGCTGAGCTCCGTGCCGGCAAGCCCAAGTTTGGTGTTTTTCTCAACTCCGCCTCTCCCTACATTGCTGGTCAGTTCAGTCACTCTGGCTACGACTGGCTTCTCATCGACATGCAGCACTCCCCCGTCGATCCCCTCACCCTGTCGAACATGATCGCGCACATCCGCACTGGTCACTCCAAGGTTATGGTTCGCGTCGGCAGCACACAAGATCGACCCGGCATTCAGGTGGCGCTCGATAGCGGCGCCGATGGTGTGCTCATCCCTTACGTGAACAACGCTAAGGAGCTGGAGGAGGCAGTGTCCTGCTGCTTCTACCCCACTCAGGGCACTCGCTCTGTCTATCAGCCCCAGCAGGCCATGAACGCGAAGGGCCTCCTCGGCTACGTGCCTGAAGCCAACAGGAACGTTATCGTCGCCTTTCAGGTCGAGACTGCCTCTTGCATTGAGAATATTGACGAGATCATGGCTGTCAAGGGAGTCGACATCGCCTTCCTTGGCCAGAACGATCTCTGCATGTCCATGGGCCTCTACGACGGTCGCTACGTCTTCCCACAGATGTACTTCTCGGCCGAGCTGAATGCCGCCACTGAGAAGCTCATCGCGGCCGCCAAGAAGAGCAACGTCATTCTTGGTCTCTTCCTTTTCGGTACAGACCGCGTCGGCGAGTTCCTTGAGAGGGGCTTCACCTTTATCAGCATTGGTAGCGAGCTCCATCACGCTATGACCCAGGCCGCCACGCACGTTGCAGCTCTGAGGGACATCTCCAAGGCCAAGGGCAAGCCGTGGGAGAACCAGCCCAGTGCGCTTGTGTAAAGAAATTCTGAGCAGCGAGAAGGAAAGAGGATGAGTAGAGGTATGGCATGCGACTGGGAGGGAGGTACATTTTTATAAATAAAGGACTCGGACCGTTACTTCACTGCCAATCTATTTTATTAAAGTGGTGGATAAAGGTTTTTTCAAAAAATACTCTCTCTCTCTCTGTGGTGAAGTTCTTATTTCTATCGTAGTATAGTGTGGAATCACTACAGTACGAGGGGGAGACAGTGTTTTAAATATATACGTACCCCCTGTCGCACGCATGTGCTGCTTACGCAGACAGAGAGAGGGAGAAGGTAACAAACGAGGACATATCTCTTGAGAAAAAGAAGAGGCCACACAAGGCCTGCCTCTGTTATCTTCTCTCGCTTTACCTCATCTGACGAAGCTCACTTTCTCGCTGATACAGAGCGAACCAATTTTGAATCCGCATCCGCCAAATACAGTGTTCTATTGTACACGTATTTGCTTTTTTTTTTTTTTATGATTCCTCTCTCTCTATATATATTGTCACTTTTTAAGAAAATATGTTCTTCAGCGTCTTTTTTTTTTTTGAAGTGACAAAGAAATAATGAAAAGTACTAGTGTTGCAGCCCTTTACAGCGCATCAGTATATATACGAAGTACTTTGGTGGTGGGTATGACCATCATATCTTCCCTTTGAACCACTGTGAAGGTCAGAGAAGAGAGAGAAATGAAAGAGAGAAAAGCAAAGTGTACTTTACTTTATTTCAGTTAGCACTTGCAGGAGAAGCACGTTTTCTAGGCATTGGATGTATTATGCAATAGTGTCCTGCCTTGTGGAACTTTTCTCTTGTGCATATCGCTTTTTTTCGGTATATCCGTAAGCAACGAAGAAGAGGAAGAGGAAGAGATCTTTTTAAGTTTACTTTTATTTTTCTGGAAAAGCAACGCTTTTTATTCAGAGGTCTATTTTTTTTTATTATGCTTGCTTTTTTTTTTCTACTTCTCCAGCCTTTTTGATCCATTTTTACATTGTGTTTCCATTTCTTTTTTTTTTGTGGTAAGAGCAGTACATAGTGTACGTTTTTTTTTTTTCTCTTTCTTTTGCTTCTATCTCATCATATATCCTCAGCATTTCTTTTTTTAATATAGTGATAGGAACTCCAGTTTGAACTTTTTTTTTGCTTTGTAAAGTACAGTCTTGGAAAGACTTAGCTCCAGTCACAGCTCTTTTCTTTCGTTCTTACACCTGTTTTTTCTTTCTTTCTTTCTGTCCTTGACCCTGCACGATGTCGAAGGGTGGCACTTCTTATACGCGCATCGGCAACAGCGAATCCCATGTCGAGGACAATCATAAAAAGCACATAAGAGAGGAGCGCTTCAAGATGTGCGCCGCTCTGGCTGTTCTGATCACAGTCACTCTTCTCGGCGTTGCCCTTGGCACCTGCGTCAAGCAATACAACAGCCTGCATGCTTACAATGGGCGTGGTGGGCTCGTGCTTTCTCTTTCTCAAGCCGCAGTGGCGCTTCTTCGCGAGGGCTCCTACTCTTGTTACTACGTGGAAGGCTCGCTCAGCTCGCCAGGCACGGTTATTGATCGAGAGCAAGTGGCTCCGCTGCTGGCACTGCACGCTGCCACTCAAGAGGCGTTTACCAGAAGCATTGAAATGCACGGTGCGCAGTGCAATGGATGTCCCTCTATTCTTGATGCCATTGGTTACTCCGATCTTGTGACTATTCAGAACGAGGTTCTGCGCCGTGATGTGAAGTCGATGGATGTGTTCAACTTTTACAGTGAGGCGGCTCTCAAACTCGTGCGCACACTCAATTTTTACGTCGGCCTCAGCGTTGGTGAAGGAGTAGCTGATATGATGTGGTTTGAGGACTTGCTGCTCGCCACTCGCTCCATGGGGGCCACAGCTCTTGTGTGGATGGACCAGGCAACAATCCCCCCTGAGATCATCTTCACCTCTACCGCGAGCTCAATTGTTTATCTTGATGCTATTTCAACCACCTCTGCTGCGCTTACCGTGTACCAGCCTGACTCCACAGAGGAGTTCACCAAAGCCATCAGCATTCCGATCGATAAGGCACGGAAGATGATCAGTGAGGTGGATGTGGACGTAAGTGGACTGCAGTCGCAGGGTGAGGAACCACTCAAGTTTGTTGGGAAGCTACTCGACATGTACGCTGATTTTCTTGAGGCGCTCAACGAGACTAAGGGCTGGGACACCACGTCGTACGCAGAATGGGTAGTCCTCATCGGCCTCTGCGCCATCGCGTTGGGTTTCTGCGTCATCTTGGTTGCTCTATTTATCTACGACTCCATGTCGATTGTGTGGGCGGCAGACAGGGAGCTACATAAAATAAACGCAGTCAATCGCCTGCAGTTTTCACTTACGCGCATCTCTCGCTTTATGAGACGTGTGTACGACCTTGACCAAACCGGCTTGTGTGAACTCGCGGAGCAAAGCATGTCGTCCTCTAGCTCTACAATACTGGAGCGTGAGTTTGCGAAGCTACAGACCCCGGTGTGCCAGGTGCTCTCCTTCATACATCCTTGCATACTCGCAAGACGCATCGAAAACCCGGCCATCGATGCGGACCCAAACGAGCGAATGACAAGCAAGGCGAAGCATTCCAACATGGACTCTGTGGATCCAGCAGCCACAATTTTCCAGATGGGTCTCTCTTTACAGGCGCTTTGCGTTCTCATCATTGATATTCGTGGCTTCTTTTGCGAAGTCACCGCGGAGTCCTTCAAGTCCCTTCCCAAGGAGATCACTATGTTCATCGGTGATGTCAGTACACTCGCCAAGAGGTGCGGCGGCACACTTCTGCAACTCGCTGGTACAGCGCTGATTTTCGGCTGGTCGGAAGAGACAAACGACAACTGTCATAACGCAGCATGTTCCATGTTGTACCACATGCGCGGCTTGTTGCGCACCTACCCACACATTTGCTGTGCAGTCGTGTCAAGCGTGTCGTTGCATGGCGTTGTGGGTGGGCCTGGTGTTCGCAGTTACGTCTGTGTGAGCTCTATGATCCGCAAGGGCCGGCTGTTGATACAGATGGCGAGGCTGCATGGCAGTGTATTTGTGTCTGACAGCGCCACGTTTATGAAGCTCGACTCCCAGCGCTTCCGCAAGCGCGCACTAGAGAAAGTAGCGTTGTTTCGCCAGCCCAATGCGAACGATGGAAAGGATGGTTTCACTGTCTTTGAGCTCTCATTAGCGGCGGAGGGCAGCCCGCAAAGCGACGCCACTTTTCTCTGGAATGACGCATTCGACTCGTTTCACAGTGGCTATCCAGAGGAGGGCTTAAGTAAACTACTTGTGGTGGAGGAACGTTATGGCAAGACACAAAGCGTAAAGCGTATCAACCGCATAGCATCCGAGAGACCCACAGTACGACCGCTGACGTATCTCTACACGGATGGCGTCGGGTTTGACCTCCAACTAGTGCTTTGGAATCTGCCATCATCATTATTCCCCTAGGAACAGTGAAAGCAGCGGGACAGGAATGGGCAGGAGCTGTGTTGTTGCTATGATTGAACTTTACCCTTTTTAGACACACACACTCTCTCACTCTGTCTTATCCTACTTATGTATGTGCGAAAAGTAGAAACATATTTTTTTTTTCCTTTGCTTTAGTTATAATTATTCACTTTTTTTCCTCTGTTCAGCTCTGCTTTGTATGTAAAGATATATAAAGATATATATATCTGAATATTTATTTTTTTTTCTTTAAAAATGTATTTTCAAAAAAAACTTCTTCTTCAAAGCGACTCTTTCTTTCTTTGCACTTGTCGTGGGTGGAACTACATCTATATATGTCTGATATGCATGTGCTCTTCTCTCGCCTTCTTATTCTTTTTTTTTCTTTTTTTTACTGTTGGTGCTACTGATGTATTTGGTACATTTATATATGTCATTTTATTGCTACTGTTGTTATTCTATAATTCACTTTTTATAGGTGCTATTTCTCTAAGTTATTTTGTTTGTTCATACTTCAATACATTTTCTGTTTTTGTTGTTGTTGCTGTTTTGTATTGGAGTGTGTCAGCGCTTTTATGCAAATGTAACTTGTTAGCACTCGACATTTCTTCATATCCCCCTTTTCATGTTGTTGTTGTTGTTGTTGTTGCTTTACACTGACTATTGGGCATTTTGGAATATATATATATTGGACGTCTCTATTAATAAATAATTGTTTTTTTTTTAATCTGCTTTGGTGTGATACCCAGGGAAATCATTTCTTAGAAAAAGGGGGGGAGGAGAGATAAAAAGGTGACGGTTGAGCGTGGTGATTTGATTAGTAGCACAGACAATACAACATTTTGACATTACGGTAACTAAACCAAAAAAAAAAAAAAGAGAAGTAAGTGAAGTGCATGATTTCATTCGGTCATGCAAGAATAACGAATAAAGAGGGAAAAGTGAGAGAGGAAGAAGAGAACCCAATCTCTAAAGCAGCTTCTCTCTCAATTATTATATTTATTGACCTTATTTTTTCTGCGGGCATTAGCATATGCTTTTTTTTCTACTCTATTTTATATATATATACATAATTCGCTCATATTTCTTATTTGATGCTAGAAACATCGTAAGGAGACAGACAGTCTGTCTAAATACTTACAATATACATCATCTTTTCTCATACATACATTTCATAGAAACGTTTGGTTCTCTAGCTGTATTATTATTATTATTATCACTACTGTTTAAATATCAATTCTTTATCTTCTTCCTGCTGCTACTGCCCGCTTGACTATTTTTTTTTCTTTTAAAAATAAGGTACATTGACGGGCAAGCAGTGAGCACGGTGCATATCTCCCACTACGAACCTAGAGCAACGTAAGCTAAACATGGCTTCATCTGTCGTGCACCAGCGGCCCCGCTCGGCGGAGCAGACCGCAAGGCTGCTTCTGTCAAATGCTTTTAGATACGACACGTGGGAAACCAACGCAGCTCGAAAGGAGGTCCAGAAGCAGGGCGGCGTAGCCACTACCGTGTGCATTACCTTTGCGGCTCTCGATAAGCAGACGGCGGCGGCTTCAGTTCCGGCGATTGCGCACATGGACGCTGTCAACATCGTTCTTTTTGATACTGCCAAGATGGCGTTTGTGGGTGCTGCGTTCCGTATTAGTCGAAGTCAACTCAGTGAACCATTTGTGTTTCAAGCAACTTCACGTCAGCTGTTAGTCTTGGAGGTGCTTCAGCGGGGCACCTCAACTTCCCCGTCGGTGCTGGAGGAGCCCCGCGTCACATTGTGGGGCACGTGCCCCGTATCTGAGCTCGGAAACAGTCCTCTCTTTGAGCTTCGCCCTGGTAATGCGCATCTGCTGTTGCTGCCTTCTGCCGCCATGTGGCCAGCGCCTAGCAAACCAGAGGCACCTCGAGTATGTGGGCTGCAGTATGACTGTTGGGCCAATGCAAGCGCCTCGCTTGCACAACTGATGGCGGAGCTTGTGCCGCCCGGTGTCTTTGTCCCCGACAGCTTTACCAAGGCCGTACCGGGTCTTGGCTCGAGGCCCTTTCGTCTTGTGGTGAGTCATATTGAGCTCACCGGCACTACGGATAAGTCTGGTGATGAGCTGTTGAACCCACAAGCTGACTGGAGCGTGGCGGCGGTGGCACACAACGGATATCAGCAGCTGGGGAAAGGTTCAGAGGTACCGCTGGTACTCAAGAAAGTGCACCGCAAGGGAGCGAACAGGTCGAGCGGGGCCGCGGCGTACGATGATAGTGATAGCTATAGCTATAGCTATAGCAGCAGCAACAGCAGCAGAGATGAGGGTAGAGCCTCCACCTTGGTTCTTACCTCGGACCTGCCCCTTGAAATCGATGGCCTGCCTGTACACTCAGCGACCTCGCTGGTGCTTGCGATCCGTCGCCGGGCTCCGGGTGCGGCCACATTCAAAGTACTAGGTTTCTGTGTATTTCCGCTTTGCATGATGCCTATGAAGGACAGAGATGTGCATGTGGAGAACCTTCCCGCGCTACGAGGCCCCTTTTCCTGTGAGGACGCACGCCTCCTGATGGTGGATTCGGCGACCCCGTATGGCCGCGTGCCCATCGCTATGACGCTTACCCTCGAATATCACGATACGTATGTTCCGGCCTCTGCGCAAGACCAGGCAACCCCGAGGGAGGCGGCTGATGGGGCACTAGTCGCGCAGACCACCGAGGGTATGGAGGCGCTCTTTCAAGCACCCGGAGTGCCCAGCGTTTGGCAGCCCGAAGTGGCCCTGATCACGCAGCAAGGGCGGCAACAGCCAGAGCAGTTACAGCCGCCTGGGGCCTTCGACTCTAGCAGTCATAGCGCTGCTGCCTCTCCAGCAGCCGCCACTGCGGACCACCCAGAGTTTAGACATCGCCAACCTCATCATCATGGCACGCCCTTGACGGAGGGAGTCGCTCCAACTTTTGCCGCTTCAAAAAAGCAAGGCGAGGACTCGCAAGGGATCTTCAAGTTTCTCTGCACTATCATGGAGGAGCTCCACAAAGTGCGCGAGGCTCAGGACGAGCTCTTGCGGCGTTCCACCAAGAATGCCCTTCAGCAGCAGCAGGCCATGTCTCCAGGGTCGGTAGAGCGCATCAACAGCAAACTAGCAGATGGGCCCATCGATATTGTTGATCTTGCGCCGCGACCAGTGTCAGTGTCTTGGGCGGCGCGACGCGAGATCCAGGACAAAGTGCAACCCATACTGCACCCGTTGACAGGCGCTAGACTGGATGAAAACGTAGCGGCGGTTGGCGAACTGCCGGCGTCGCTCTATGGGGTCCGCTTTGAAGGTATCACAGTAGACACGAGCATCGCGCTGCCGGAAAGCGTATGCGTTCTCTTTTCTTTCGGCTCGCTCCCCCATCAGCAGATGGGTCCTATGCTGGCCACCTCAGTGGAGAAGGGCGATGCGTGTGAGAGCTATAAGCTTTACGAGGAGGATCCCGACACAGGAACGGCTGGCGCTGCCGGGTTTGTCTGGTGCGAGCCGGTGGAGTCTCTTCACAGCCCAGCCATGATGAAGTTCAAGGAAGGCGGCGTCAGCTCCGTAGTCTACATGCACGTGTACGATGCGCTTACCATGTTTTATGTGGCGACTGCGAAGGTGCCGCTGGCACACTTTCACCGACCCTATAAGGCGGAGTGCGGGCTGGGCCAGATGGACTTGCAGCTGGAGAGGGACTTGAGCATGACGGAGCAGGACACCCCGTCTGGGGTGCTCCCATGTATCACTGGTGCGGGCAAACTGCACGTCACACTTTTCTGTGTCGGTGTCGGACGACAATACTGTGGCACTAGCAAGACAGCGAAGGTGCGTATGCCAGCGGCCCCTGGGGGAAGTGGTGGCTCACGCCTGGTGGTGGCAAAGAAGCTTCCGCACGCGGAAAGACTTGCTGCCGCCAACGGAGGGGAGTCGTCTCAGCCCCCACAGAGGCAACCACAGACGGGGAGTGAGGGAGAAGCGAGCAAGGGTGGTGACTTGCACACGCTGCGTGCGGCATACGTCAAACAGATGCTTATCCCTCAGTCACGGGACACCGCTGGCGCTATCAACGGACTGCTCCCAGGTGTGCCCGACGCTCACGTTCGTGAGGCCGGTGAGGCCGCTCAACTCGAGTATCAACTTCGCTATCTCGAGAAGTGCCGTGAAAAAGCCAAGTCCAAGTCTATTGCGCAGGCTCTTCTTAGTCGCATCACCGTCACGCATGACGTACTGACGGTGGCCTGGCAGCCAGAAACAGTAGTAACACAGTTGCAAAACGCTTACTCGGTCTCGATGCAGTTCTTTGTGGAGGTCGACACACCGGATGCAGAGGTGTGCTCGGTGGTCGGGGCTGCGAGCTTCACACTTGGACCGCGGGGCTTTGGAGAGGTCACACTTGTGGTGCGTCTCACCCCGCGGGACGTGCGTGGTCACTGCCGCAGTATTGACGACTCACAAACACAGTCTGAGCAAGAGCTAGGTATGGGGGAATGTGATGGTAAGCGTAAGGTGCGGGCAACGGTGTACTCTGAGCGTCGTGAGGTAGTACAGCGTATCGAAGTGTACGTCACGGTGGCGCCTCCGGTGGTAGACAGACGATATGAGGTGTTTGGTGCGGCTGGCACTGCGGTCACCAAGCGTATCCTTTCGCGTGTCTTCTCCTCTTCCTCCTTCCCGCTCGGCACTGGGGCAGCGGAGCAGCAGAGCGGGGTTCTGGGGCGGATGCGGGACTTATGTGCTTATGCGGCCACATCGCACGAGGGAACCACCATCACTACCAACGCAGTGATTGATCCTATCACGCAGTCTCACGTGGCAGCTTGGGAGGAGGTGACTGTCAGTCTCACCGTTCCAGCCGATGCGACGCGACAGCGCACCGAATATGTGACACTGTTCCACGATGCTGCCATGACGCGCGTCTATGAGACCTGGGAGCTCTGCGTGTTTAGCTGCTCGTGTGTGACGACGCGGGAGATATACTGGGGTCAGACAAGTGCGCTTGGGCTCCCTGTTGGAGCGGCAGAGGAGGTGTACTGCTCAGCTAAGGATGCGAGCGTTGCGCACGTGGGGTCTTCTTTTGTGCTGCGGCTGAGGCCGAAGGAGGTGGGCATGCAGCGCATGCTGCTCCACTCCCTCGAAGGCGACCGTCTGGTGAAGACGCTGCTGACAGTACCCACTGTGTATCCACCGCCGACCTTCACGCAGGTCGTTGAGCTCTCCCTTGCCGATGTCACTGCTCCAGTTTTCAGACGGCTCACTTTCATTAACAGAGGAGATAGAGAGGAAGTCTTTACTATTCATCACAACTACCGCTTTCAGCTGCGGGTCAACCCGATGCGCTTTGCTCTCGCGCCACAGGACTCGCAGAACGTTGCTCTTCAGTTCGACATGATGACACTCCCGCCAGGACAGATGGAGGGCCGCTGGCCAATGTGGATATTCATCAATAACGCGGATGACAAAACGATCGAGTCCTACTGTGTGCAGGTGGTATTGCGAGCACATCATGTGCTCACAACTCCACCGCAGTAAGCGTGAGGTGGGCCTGCGAGCACGGAAGACGATACCTTTGAGGGTATAAAAATAGATATAGATACAACAGTATATATGATGCCTGCGGATATGGCTACTTTACTTGAGAGAGAGAGAGGGGGGTGCGTTCCTGCTCAATGATTGCATAGAGACTAAAGGAGGATGAGAGAAAGAGGGAAGCCCATATTTAATTACTTGATGGGCTGATGGTGTGGTGTTGTTGTTGTTCTTTGTCTTTCACTGTGCGATTGATGTAGTTTGTGCTTGCATGGCCCGCGCTGTGGTAACTCTTATATATATATATATGCAGCAGCGACAGAAAAAAAAAAATTGAAACAAAAGATGTGAAGAGATGTGTAGAAATGAAGACGAGGGTGATGGAAGCACATCGACTTGTGTAACTAGCATGATTAGGTTCTACTACCCGCTCCTCTCTATCTTCATTTGTTGTATTTGTGACGAAAGAGTACATTAGCACTAAAACCACGTTCGTGTGCATTCCTTTCCATATAATGCGAGTCATTTTCATCTCTTTCTCTCTCCTCTTCCTCTTCATTTATGTTTTGGTTTTGCTCATGTGTGGATGATGTGCTACTGGTGAAAGAAAAGTGCAGCAGCAGACAACAGGGGGGGAGGGAAGGAAATACTATACGTGGCGAGTGTTCAGTAGCATACCAACACTCATACGCTTCATATATACACACAGATTGAAAGAGGGTCTTTTTTTTTTTTCTTATCCATATATAGTAGCGCGACAGGGAGTTTCTAGTGATTGCATATTCTTCTCAGGCTATCATATAGAGTCTTTGTGCATATACTCAGCATCAGCTCGTTTTCTTACAAATATATCTATTTCTATACATAGTACTCACTAGTGTGAGTGGTCACTATGAACTCTATTCGCCAACTTAATAAGAAATTAGGCATCGGCGCACATGGCGTGGTGTACGAGGGCTTTGACGAAAATAGAGGTTTCTTTGTGGCTATTAAAGAAATCCCCTATCTTGAAAGTGCAGCAGGCGGCAGTGTGTGTGTGTCACCCTTTCGTGGTGGCGGCGCTGGGACTCATGCACTTGGAGCCACCACACCGTCTTCTTCTCCTCATCACGGTCCTCGCGAGGCGACAGCGGCTAGCACCGTTGGGGAAGATGATGGTGCGCTTGCGATCATGCGCGAGATACGCTTTATGGAGCGAGCTACGCATCCGAACCTTGTCCGTTACTACGGCGCGCGCCGCAGCGCTCTAGGCGTGCAGCTCATCATGGAGTATGTTGGTGGCGGGTCGCTGGAAACTCTCTTGAAGAGATGTGGGAGACTCCGTGAGTCAGTGTGCAAAGCATACGTACGAGACGTCCTTGAAGGCCTCGTGTACCTGCACGACACGATGCATGTATGCCATCGCGACATCAAGCCAGGAAACATTCTTCTTACCCCGGAGGGAAGGTGCAAACTGACAGACTTTGGGGTCTCCAAGGCACTTGCAGATTGCGGCAGCCGCGGCGGCATCGGTGGTGACGCCTTCATGCACACTACAGTGGGCACACCGTGGTACATGGCGCCTGAGGTGATCAGCGGGGGCGTTGAGGAAGAGGCAAGCGAGGATGATGACACGATGCCTTACGACCCCCTTCGGGGTATTACGCCTCGCTCGCAGACGTTAGGCTACAGCACCAGCGCGGACGTGTGGAGTCTTGGTGTGACATTGTTTGAGATGATCAGCGGCCAGAGACCGTTTGGTGCGGGACTGAAGAATCCCACCGCAGTGCTTTTTAGCATTATCAACAGCGCTGCGAGTCCCCCAGAACTGCCTGCGGGGTATCGTGGGGAGGTCTCACCAGAGTTGCATGCCTTCTTGGAGCTCTGCTTCGTATTTGATAAGTCGCTGCGGCCGAGTGCGCGGGAGTTACTTTCACATAAATGGCTGGCTGGAGGCAACGGTGGCGGGGACTCTGTCGGCACGGGCAAGAGCGCTCTGACAGTAGCAGCAACAGCAGCGGCAGCGGCAGCAACATCCACACAGACACCATCGCGACCGACTCTGAAAGGCGCCGTTGCCCCGCAGCGGGAACCGCATGAGCTGAATAGCGCCTCACACGTCCTACCGAATGGCTGCCGTACCTCTCAGAAGCTTCCACAGCAGCAGCATGGCTCCACCTTTCAAGGGGTCTCGCTTCTCGATGTGTTGGATCTTCCTCACAATGTGACCGCAACCACGCTGACGAGCTGCAGTGGTAACCACACGGACACCACTCACGGCAGCACCAGCTTATCACAACTGGGCGGTGAAGTGCGTAGACTCAGCGGGAGTGACCTGAGAACGAGCAATATGAGCGGCTCCCCGATGCCAGAGGTGCGCACACCGGTCTACACCACCAACACAAGCGCCAGCAGCTCTTCCCTTCACTCCTTCTCGCATCATCAGTACAATGGACATAATCGAAGACTTAGTGGTAGCCAGCCTAGCGATGCGGCAGCCATGCGATACACACAGATGCGTAGCTATATTAGCCAGAGCAGCAACGCACGGACGACAGCGGCGCAGCAGCAACAGCAACAGCAACAGCGGCATCATGTGGCACGCAACACGACAGGATCCGCGCCGGCGCGACCCGCACCAACGGGTATGTGGAGCAGCGATGGACACTATGTTGACTTCCCCGAATGATTCGGTGGCGCTACGGTGATTTGAGGGGTAACACTAACGGAGGAGATAGATAGATAGAGAGAGTGTGGGGAGAGGAGGCGATGAGGGACGTTTATTTTGAAGGAGTGCTTATAGAAGGGAGCATTCATAGAGATACGCGTTGCACTTGTACCCTCTCCTCTTCTCCCACCACTTCTCTTTTACTGCTTGTACGCTTGGTATATGTTACTCTTGTATTTATTTAGTTTGCCTTTTTTTTTTTTACCTCTTTTTACTTTAAATTGTTTCGTTTGAACCTTTTTACTTATATTTATAAGTTGCTCTTCTTTTCTACAATATTTTTTTTTTTTTAATTGCTGAACTGACTTTGCATAAGAGACGCATCATTTTTTTTTTTTTCGGTAGAGAGGGTTCTTGTAGTAGATGCACAGTGGGACTATACTCTCTTTATTGCTATCATTTATCTATCTTACTCCAGCGCTTCAACCTCTTGCTTCCCCATCGCATCTTGCAGATAGGATTAATGTCGGCACACACACACACAAAAAAAAAAAAATCAGTTTTGCTTGACCTTCTAGCTGCAACTATGTGTGATATGTCTTCTCTTTTTTTATTATTATTATTACAATAGCCAATACTGGACAGGTCATCTACCAGGTCTCCTTTAACCTCTTGCTCATTATAATTTATTGAATACTTGCATAATCTTACATCCTTCTTTCCCTTTCTTTTCTTTATTTTTTCTTTGTTTCTTTTTTTTTTGGTGTATCTCTGAAAGAAAATTAGAATAACGTTGGAAGTTAGTGCTTTCATCGTCAAAAGGATTAAATATATATATAAATCTGTATCTTTTTTTTTTTTACTTTTAGAAGAGCTACCGCGCTGCTAGCTCTTATAGGTGCGCGCGTGTAGTGCCAGTGTAGCTTTATTTTGTGTTTTTCCTCTTTTGTATATAGAGAGAGAGTAACTGGAGGGAAGGGTCTAGTTCTCAAGAATTTTGTGAGAGAGAGTGGAGAGGTGGCACGTCGTACACTAGTGGGGCTCCTTACCACTCAGTGTGTGTATCTGTTTTTCTACCTTTCTATCTGCATTTATCGTTTTTAGAGGGTTCTCTTGAGAAAAAGAGCTGGCATTCCCCTCCCTCAGTATTTCTAGTTGAGACGCACGCGCACGAACAAGAACACTAGCATTCTAGCAAAAGAAAAAAACATTAGTCCATAGAGCACATATATATATATACCGGCGAAAGTTAGGTAGGAGAGAAACGAATCCTGAAAAGAGAGAGGGCGAGAGGAAAACCGACAAAGATATCTCAAGGGAAAAATTCTTTTTGTCAACCTTCACAATGTTGAGGCTTCAGCTTAAGACTCTGCAACGGAGCTTCGTAGGCTCCACCAGTCTCTATAGCGCCACCGCTGTCGCTGCCGCTGCTGCTGCCACAGCGGGTTCCCCGCCAGGAGGTGTCTCAGCCGCTACTGTTGGGGCCTCTCTTGCCGCCACGCCGGAGATCACCGATTTTGTTCGCCATGCCTCCAACTTAAAAAAGCGGTTCCGCGGCAAGGGACGCTATGCGTATGCTAGGCAAGCGGCGCAGCGCTTCCTGGACGCGGAGGTGCCCAAGACCAATGTGAACGAGTGGATGGAGTACAGCAGCAATGCACTTGCTTTGGCACAACTGCTGTCGTTCTTTGAGGTTCAGCCAGACAGCTCGCTCGCATCCATCTTGCTCAACCGGCTACTGCGCACTGCCGAGGACGCGAACATGGCACCGGCATTTAGACTTCGGGCTGCCTTGATGCTGCTGACCTTGCGACCAGAAGAAAACTACGAACGCGCTCTCACCGTAGTGGAGGAGGTACTCAAGAGCAACGCCTTTGCATTGGGAAGCAGCCTGCAAGAGAAGATGGCGACATGGGATGTCTGTGCGAAGGTGCTACAGCGCTGCGGCCAGCGAGTGCCCCCGTCGCTGTCTACCAAACTTGCCGAAGTGGTAATGAGGCAGATTGCTGAGATACCCGTGGATGAGCTGCGCACAGTGCGGACTTCGTTGCTGCGAGTTTTCTCATGGATGGTACGCGCAGACAGACCGGAGAGTGATGAGATGCTACGCGTGTTAGTTGATCACACTGGCAACTATAGTTGCGCCGATTTTGCCACGCTCATGATGGGATGCGGGCGACTTCACCAAGTTCGTCTGCTGCCCGCTGCGCTTATCTTACGTCTTGCTACGGAGTCACTACGCTACAGTAGCTCAGCGTCAGGGGGTGACGCGGCTAGCATACTTGGCGCCATGGCACATGTGGTGTCATCACTCGAACCTGAGTGCTCTCCACAGCAACAGCAGCAGCAGCGAGAGCAGTACACGCAGGAGCAAGTAGCCGCCATACGCAATAGGTGGTATGCTTTGCTGGAGGACTACCAACCATGTGTCCTGCGCTTCATGGATGCGAAGGATAGAATCTTCTGGAGCCGCCCCGCTGATGTCACAAACATTGTCTTTGCCTACGAGCTCGGTGGGCACGTTCACTTTGCCAATATCTTCACCACCTACCGCACGTATGTTTCAGATGAGCTACCACGTCTAGAACCACCGGAGCTTGCCCTGGCTGCGGGCATTCTACGGCGGGCCCAGTTACTGGACAAGGCCATGTCGCAAGACTTGGGGGAGAGAGTAGAGATGTCGCTCGGAGAGTTCCGATTGAGGGAGCTGAGCCACATCTGTGCGACTTTTGCGACGCTCCCGAGTGTGCCCACGTGGATGGAGGAGGCGAAGGAGGTGGCTCTGCGGCATACAGCGGCGGCTGGCGTCAGTGGGGCGGAAGTGCCTGCCTCCGTGTGGCTGCAGCTCTCGATTGCCTTCCCAGATGAATCTCGCTTTGCTGGGCAAATTGACTACTCAAACGTGTCGCCGCGTCAGTTGGTGGATGCTCTGCCAATGGTAGCTCGTCTCCCGCAGTTCCGAGGCCCTATCGTAGCTGCCCTTGTGGCTCGCCTGAATGCCATCTCCGCCAATGTCATGACAACGTCGTCTCAAGCTGCTGCTCCACCGCTCGAGTACTTTTCAGCGGATGAGCTGCGGGTGCTACTTGCTGCTGGGGAGTCTTCATTAGTAGCGGCAGTGAACAGTTACATACTGCGCTGCTTCTATCAACCGCAATGGAGCATTGATACACTCTACTACATGCCCCTCGTTGCCAGCGCAGATGGCGGACCCGCTCGTGATTCGCAAAAAGCGCTTGCCGCCGCAAAGACCGCCTCCGTTTCTCCGGAGCTTTTTGTTTCACTCTCTGAGCTGCTTCTGAGCGTCTTTGGCACTCGAGATGGGGGCATCAACACATTCGTCCAGCAAGGCGGCATAGATCTTCAGCGCGGGCTGGGCGTCTCTTTCAGAACACTCGTACGTTACCTCGCGGTGGTGTCCACGCATCAGGCTGCTCACCCTACGGAGAAGTGGCTGCATAACTTGACGGACTCCGTGTCGTGCGGGTGGCGCAAGCTGGACTCTGCGCAGGTGGAGAGTATGCTTCTTTCCTGCCATAACATTTACGGTAGCGCTGGTCGTACACCCGCACTACAGCCCCTTCTAACACTGGTGATGGAGCGCTACTACCAGACCCTCACAGAGCCCACTGTGGAAGCTGCTCGTATCACCGTACTTCTTGTCCACCTTCAGCAAGGTATGTCACTGCCACTGCTCACGCGCAACACAGAGATGGTCGCGCGTGTGCTGCGTTGCTCTCAGAACTACCCACAGGGTGTCAGGGACGCACTCGCCGTCATGCCACTCCCTACCAATACCGCCAGTGCTGCCGGCGGAGCGCAAACGCTAGGCCGCTTTACTCTCAAGCCGAGAGTGCACCAGAGCACGAGAGACGAGGCGGAGGAGATCGATGCCTTGTATGACCCTCACACGCTGGATTTCAATACGGAGGACCCCTTCAGCACCGCGCCGATGGAGGCCGAGGCGGAGGAGAAGCAGGGGGATGCGGACGCGCTTGGGTCCAACGCTAGCGTTGCGCCCGCTGCGGCGAAGCCCCCCGCGGCTACCAAGCTGGAGGTTGAGACACCCCCACCGCCACCCCAACGGCAGCAGCAACCACCATCAGATGGAGATAGTGCATCAACCGCCGTGGAGACCCCCGCCCAACACCAGTCGCGACAACAGGAGGAGACCACACTGCCAGAGCCTGATGCACCTACCCAAGCCGCGAGTGCTCATCATAGCAGTGGGGAGTCTTCTTATTACACCAAGTTCTTTAATTCCTCCGTGGGGCAAATATTTAAATTTAGATACGAAGAGAATGAACAGCAACAACAGCAGAGTCATGCGATGTCTGCAGAGGAGCTCCAGCCTCGGCGCACTGCGCTGCGTGCGCGCGGCACCAGCGGAGACGCCAATGCGGAGGAACAATCAGGACCCACTGGGCATCATCCCGAGGCTGAGGCACCGAGATCCCCCAATGCCCCTGCAACTGATAGCATGCATCAGCAACAGCAACAGGTCATCTCTGAGTCGCCAGAGCCGCCGTCAGCCACAGAGATCAAAACGGAGTGGAGCTCACGCAATCCCTTTGCCCAGGTCACAACTCATGCTAGTCAACAACAACAACAGCAGCAGCAGCAGCTTGGCTTCTGGGGAGCTCCGCCCACAGCGGCCTCTACTCCATTTCCCGCTGAGCCCGCGCCAGTGTACAGGGCACCCAGTGTGGACAACAACGCAAAACTCTTCAGCAACATCTTCGATAAGCAGCCACAGTCTCAGCATCAGCAGCAGGATCAGTCCCTTCAAGGGCAAAAGGCGAGTACACCATTCGGTACTACTTTCTCCTCATCTTTTGCTTCCGCTGCTGCACCCCGGCAGGGACAGCAACAGCAGTATCACCACCAGCACCATTCCACAGCGTTTGGGTCCATGCTCGGTGTCTCCTCTGAGCCCGCCCAGTCCTCCTTCATGGGCTTACAGCAGCAGCAACAAAGCAATCAGGAAGAGGCTGCCACAGGGTCAGTACGGGCCGCACAGCAACAGAGCCCACTGAGGCGTGCAGGCCTTAGCGGTGGCAACAACGTATTTTACGATCCCTCTGGCACTGGCAGTGGTGGCGGCGGCGATAGCAACGGGCGTGGTGCCTTCTCAACAGCAAACGGCTCAGGGATGGGCGGCAGCAAACCGATGATTACCCGCAAGGGGGTCATCACGCGTGGTGGCTCCACAGCACAGTCCCCTCAGGTCGCAGCAACCGCAGGGGGGCGAGATGACCTTGATAGCATTTATCGCGATACTTCTCGCCTTTCAGGTGATGCACCAGGCGCAACAGCCGCTGGAGAGCCAGGCGTCGTGCTGAATGCGGCGGCCTCTAACGGAGCTGGCATGGGAGGGTTCCTCCGCAAGGTCGGACTGAAGAAGATTTCTGGCTACAACGTGGACGACGGCGCGAATGACTCTTCCACGGGTGCACCTTTGACCGCTGCAGGCGGCGCTTCTTTCACATCTCAGCAAGCGCAGGAGGATAGCGTACGGGTAGGAGGCCAGTTGGCGTGGCAGCAAGGCACCCGCCGCGTGGCACGCATGAGCCGGCCGTCAAAGGACAAGATCAGGCCTCGTAACCAGGTGAGTCTCTCGGAGTGGCTCAACACACCTTCCACAAAGATGACGGACCCTATTGAGACGGTACCGGCGCCTGAAGGTGGGAAGCGAGGTGAGGGTCGGAAGGGCAAGGGAAGCCACGCAGCTGCGGCAGAGGAGCATGGAGCCGATGCAGCAACTACAGCAGCCGCGAAGAACGGCAAGGGCAAGCGGGGATCAAAGCTGAAGGTCAAAGGCCCCAAGTCTGCAAGGAAGACAATCAAGCAGGCTAGCGCGGCGAACCACCACAAGAAGAAGGACACTGCTGCCTCTGCGGCAACTGCATCCAAGAAGAAGGCCACGAAGGGCAAGCCGGCTGCTGCTGCTAGTGTCTCGAAGAAGGCTCCGAAGGCTGCGAAGACGAAGGCATCGTTGGTGAGGCACACTCCTGCGAAGGCGAAGAGTGCGGCAGCTACAAGGAAGGTGAAGAAGGCACCAGCATCACCTGTCAAGAAGTCGGAGGGAAGGAAAGGAGGGAAGGCGAGGAAGTGAGCGAAACTGACGTTGAGCTACTTTTAGCGACCTATGTGTGTGTGCGTGTTGTGTGATTTATGGCCCCCCCCCTCCTCTCTCTTCATTAGTTATCTCTGATTCTCCACTA
>JASANZ010002131.1:0-50964 GCA_030849805.1 Sergeia podlipaevii
CCCCCCCTCTAAACAAACACACACATCATCCATTCCTTCCACGCATGACCATTAAAGAACAAAAAAAAAAAGGAACGAGGACACTCTATTTGGCTTGCAACTTGCTTTTGTGTGTATATACGTATATATATATTTTTTATTATCTAAACTTTCTCAGTAGACACCTCTAGCGCGATACACATACATACATACATAAATATAAATACATATATATATACCCATTTTCTATACATATATATACAAAAACTTGTCACCGCCTTACCAGCCGGCATTATGTGTACAGAAGACAAAGATCAGCAATGACACATCAATAATTATTCATATTTTTAACTTTGTAAGCTGCATTTTTCTTTTTTAAAAAAAAACTTTCTCTTTCGATTCTCATGTGCATAGGCGTGTGTATTTTTTTTTTCTTCTTCACTTCAATGATTATTTTCAGCGTTTATTATCTTTTTTGTATATATAAAAAAAAAAACGAAAATTGTATGAGCGTGATTTATTTTCAGAAAAAAAAAATGGAAGGAGTGAAGGGGGACCTGAAGATAGCAGATGCAACAACAACAAAAAAAAATGATAGCGGGGAAGAGAGAGAGAAATGAACAAGGATAAAAACTACTTTTCCAAAGCTATCTATCTTCTTTATACATATAGAGAGAGTTGTTGAACCCTATCTCTTTTTTTTTTTTAGATATTTATAGTCGTGTGTTTCTTTTTTATTATTATTATTTCTTTTTAGAGGTTAATGATACCTCTCATCAGTCCACTTCTCTCTTCCTCTTTCATCTTTTTTTTTCTTGATTTCTTTGCTCGCTCTTGTGCACTTCAACGGTACCACGGCAAGTAGGAGTGAAAGGGCGTGGGGGAGGGAAAGGTCTGATACATGTGCGCATGTGTGAGTGAGTACACATACTTCCATTGTACGTGCGTGTTAGTGATGAGAAGAAGACACGGGAGGCGGGGAGGGAAAGTACATTGAAGTGCTGAGAGCCACAAATGTCCTGCTGATTGTATGTTTGCATATATATGTATATATATATCAAATGCGTGCGTTCAGCGACATCTCGCGCAGTACTCATGTTCTATAATTATTATTATTATTATTATTATTATTTCTCCTTCTCTCGTCCCTTTCTTTCTCACAGACACTATATAGGAAAGAGAGCGGCGCGCTCTGGCGTATGTGCGCAAAATAAATAAATAAATAATAATAATAATAGAACATGAGTATACACAAAACAGATGAAAGTGTACTATCGTCAATCTATCCTTTACATATATATACATGAGGTAAAGTGAAATCAAAACAGTATTTTTTTTTTTGTCTTTTCCTCTTCATCCGGATATGTGTGTGTGTGTATGTGTGTGCACGCCGAAGAGACAGAGAGGTACATAGAAAGGGAGACCGCACTGGCCGTGTGCGCGGTTTGGAGTCGAAACGACGGATGTGCTCTTTGTTGGCCTTCTCTGAAACGGAAAGGTTCTCGGTCATTACTATCACTACATCCCTTTTTTTTCATTCAATTCATCAAGATATCCTCTTCTCCACTTCCTTCTTTTCTTTTTTTTTAGAAGGACAAGAAGTTTTTTGTCAGTTATATCATCGCATATCTCAGTACTCTGCGCCCTTTAAAAATAATAATAATAATAATAATAGAAATCAATATAACAGCTATCGATTCAATCGAGCAATACGCACGCACAACGAGGGGGGGAAGGAAATGAAAACTGCATCTGTCTCTACATTGTGTGTGGTTACGCTATTGTTATTATTATTATTGCCAGATTGCCATCATACCCCCGTGCACTCTCAATCTTATCATGACATGAGTGAGAAGCAGAGAAAAAGTCACCCTTTTTTTGTTTTTGCAGTTTCTGCAATTGTTTAAAGTTTCCATCCCCCAATCTGAAGAAGAGAATGGCCAGGCTCAGACTTCAGTTCCTGGGCAAGACGATGGAGTGCGACCGGCGCATGCATGACGCTGGGCGCTAAATTGGCGATAACTACACGGGAACTTCTACCCGGAAATTTGACTCTCCTGTCCCAGTACTGGGGGGGGGGGGACGTCCGCAGTGCTGGGTATTGCGATCACTGACTCCGTCAAGATCACCGGCACCCCATCCTGCCTCAATGGCCAAAAGCTGCCGCGCCTGTGTGCTCTCTCTGGAGTTCAGCCACACCGCGCCATCGTCTGGCGTGTGACCCCCCCTGCGCCTCCTTAATGCTACTTTATTCTTTGCGGGGACTTAAAACGTTGCGGACACACACAACTCTCTGTGTGGAAACTTCCCCCCAATTCGATAGGACACAATTGGTGCATTTTACCGTGGAGAGTAACTTCATGGCTGGTTCTCTCTCTCTCTCAGAACATTGCCTCCTCGTCAGCAGCGCTCACCTTTGCCAACGCTCAAGGGGGGGACGCCTCTTGACTATGGGACATTTGCCATGCTCACAGCAGACAACTGCGGCACTGCAGATACATGTGTGTTCCCGGAGCGACCGACGACCACTGCATGAGGGGTATGCCCGTGACGACAACGACGACAACAACGTCAACAACCGTCAGCACACCCGCAAACAGCGCGCGGATCTACGTCAGCGGAGCCACCCTCTCTACATCAACCACTACTACAACGGCGAAGCGACGTACGACAAGCACCACCACGCCCAGCACCAACAAGCAGGTAACTCCGATAATCCCCCAGACCCTGCTTTTTTTTTCTTTAACAGTTCACTTGATCCTTTCCCAAAGCCTCAGAGGCATGTGGGGACGGTTCAGAGTACTGCGAGTGGGAAGGCATCTTGCGCTCCGAAGCTGGAGTGACCATCACGTTGGAGAACGCGTCATGAACAGGTGCACCGCAAACTCGAACCGCTGCGCATTCAAGAGCAGTGCCAGTGGGTCCCGTCCGCACTGCTGCCGCCATGCTTCTGTGGGTATCGTGATGTGCACACACATACATACAACGACAAAAAAAAAATGGTATGCTTACTTGTTTAATTATATTTTATATATATAGGAATTTTTTTTCTTCGTATGATTGCATTTCTTTTACTCAGCTGTATACTAACATACAAATATATATATATATATATATATATATATTCTTCCCCAGTGGCTATATATATTACTTTCCCCCTGTATGTAAAAACTATATAACGTGCGCGCTCAAGTGATATATATGTTCTTCTTGTCCTATGGGATGGTTGGCTGCATATATATAGAGCATACACACCTCACTCATTCACCTCTGCACATGAAGCCACTCATGCGCGCTATGCGCTTCGTGTGTGCCTCCGTCTTGTACACTGCAGATTCTTATTTTGGGCGCGGTGTGTCTTGGCGCCTGGCTTCTCATTCTTTCTTTCTACACGGCTTCTTCTTCTTCTTTAAAAAAAAAAATGGTGGAGAAAGGATTGTATTCTCTCTTGCTTTCATTAATGTACGTTCATACTACGCGATACGGCATGTGTGTGTGGGTAGGAATGGGTGTATTTGAGTTTTTTTTTGTTGTTTTTGAGAAACCCTAGAGCACACAAGGAGAAACATATATATGATTGCCTACTTACAGACCAACTATTACTACTACTACTACTGCTGAACCTCCTCCTCCTCCTCCCCAGTACCAGTTTGTCATTGTATCAACATACGGAATTTTTGTCATAAATATATTCATTGGCATAGCCTGCACATCAATTTTTTTTTTTTTTTTTGGAAGCGGTGTTCTCGTGAAAGATAGAAAAAAAATAATAGAAAATGGATGTCCTCGGATATGCACCGCCAGAGGTGGGGGTTCCCAACGCAGCCAAGATGAACACAGAGACCTCTGTCCCTGGTCCATCCTCACACATCATAGGTAGCGAGGAACTTTACCTAGTTGATAGAAAGAAAGAGGAAGAAGAAGAAGCCATAGCGGCATCAGGGCAGACGAGTGCTTCTCCCCATCACATCACCACAATTGATTACGCAGACCGACAAAAACTTTTATTTCACATCACGCTGCTTAGCACAAAGCTTCAGAGAGCTCAACTTCGTCTACAGGAGCAAGACCGCGGCATGGTGATCCTTCGCGCTGCGGCTGCCTCTTGCGAGGTGAAAAACGGTGGTGGTGGTAGTGTCTCATCGCAGCAGAAGCGCGAGGCACTCGTACTAGCAAACACGCTTTCATCGGTACCATACCAGTCCTCGCCTAGTCCTGGCTCTCGGGTAGGAGTGTCTAGTGAAGGGAATGGCGGCGACCACGAGAGCGGAGATCACTCGCAGTCTCTCAAGGAAAGTCAAGAGGGTGATGGGGCTACAGAAAGAGGTGGGCAGCGTTACGGTGATGGAGATGCAGCGCCGCTGACAAGTCAAGGAGAGGGGGAGGATGTAGTTCTCTTGCGACTTCACGCGAGAGGCGCTACGGCAACCGCGCTTCGCTCTGCCGCTGCCACCGAAGAGGAGGCAACGCGTCTGGCCGAGGCACAGCTCTCCCTGTTCGACCCGCAGCTAGCAGAGGAACAAATTCGTCGGCTTGATGTGGCCTTGGCGCAGATGAGCTTGCTGCAGGAGAGCAGCCAGCAACGCGCCATGAAAAGCGAGACTGCGTGCGAGAAGCTGCGTGGAGAACGAACGGAGCTGTGTGCGCAGGTGCAGGCGCTCGAGGCGCAGTGCACTGCTCTTTCTCAAGTCTCTCAGCAGCAACGAGCCGCCTTGGCGTCGGCCACGATTGAGGTGGAGCGCCTGAGGCTTGAAGAAGTGAGATTGAACAGACGGCTGGTTGGGCTTGAGGACCTCGCGGCCCCTGACAATGTGGACAGTGCTGGTGTGCGGGTTGTCACGAGTGAAAGAGAACGTACTAGTAGTAATAGCGGCCGTGCCTCCCACAACGCTACGACTCCCTCTCGCGAGCTGCAGCGGCAGCAATCCCGGAATGGGCACGATACTAATGTTGATAAGAGCAGAGCAGCAGCAAGGCGGGCTCTGGAAGAGGAGGAGGCGACATCACGACAGACGTTGCTCTCCACCGAGCTCTTCTGGGAACCAATGCTCATCGCTTTTGACGCTGGACTGACGTGGCTGACCGACTCGCAGTCACTCGCTATGGTGCAAAACAACAACAACAACGACAACTCCACTTTTCAGCGGCCGTGTGATAATGATGTGTGCCGCCTTTGTGGCAGAGGCGGGGTAGGTATAGAAAAGGACGGCGGAGACGGGGATCGCTGGGGCAGACCCAGCCAGTCAGCGACTGATGATCGCAATGTTGGCCTGGAGGTGGCAACAGCTGTGGTGGCACTGGCCGGAGCAGAGAGCGATGGAACCGCCATTGATGCCGCCCTCTCTCTCGCTGCTCCTACTGGCAGTGCTGCCGCTGCTGACCTGCTGCTACTGCAACATCAGCGACAGGAGCTGCAGTCTTTACGGGGGCAGCTGGCCACTCTTCAATCACGTGCACGGGCAGATCGCGTAGAATGTGAGCGACTGCGCGCGGTGTGTGCGGCACAACGCCGGCAGGTTGAAGGAGCTGGGCACGAGCACGTCCAGCAACTGCAACGGATGTACGAGGAGCTGGTGAAGGATCGCCAGCTCGTCATGGAAAATCTGCTGGAGGAGGTTGCTCGAAAGGTCAAGCGCGCCTTTCGTGACGGACAGCAACACGAGCGAGAAAAGCGTCAGCAGCTGGTCCCCCTTTCTGTACCTGCAGCTGCCGATGGTACCGCCGTGGAAGACAGGGAGCAAACGCAACAGCAGAGCACTAACTCTAGCGCACGAGCCGTACATCAAGAACTCGTGGGAGGGCGGGTCGAAAGTACTGGTACACAAGGCAAGCGTGGCATCGCACGCCGCCACCGCCACCACACCAACGGCGAGAGTCTTGCTGAGATGGTGAGAGACGCAGCAACAGCAACAGCAACAGCAGCACGACAGATAAGGCGGCCGTCCAACGAAACGGCATTTCATCTTCGAAACCTGCAGGATACCACCACCGCCATCACCTGTGATACCTCTGGAGGTACGAACACCTCTAGTACCGATAGCAGCGATGATGATGGAGAGGAAGAAGAAGAGGTGGAGTTTGAGCGAGGTAGAGACGAGGCACGTGACCACCGCGGTGATCATGATGCCTGCAGGATGCTGACTGACAGTGCACAGCGGAGGGCTGATGGACGCGTGCGGAGCAAAAGCTATGGAGCTGTCGGGAGATCTGTGACAAGAAGGGGTGTGCACTAGGATCTCCGCCATGTGGTGGCACATGATACTCTCTTTCTCTTTCTCTGCAGACGCGTCGGGGCGGTGTGATCGCATAGTAACTTTACTATTTCTGCTGCTATTGCTAGCGGTGATATGCTTTTTTTTTGTGTGTGTGTGTGTGTTGTTCATTTCTGTATGTTCACGTCGCCGCTGCCATCATCACAACAACACACATCTTTTTTTTTTTTCGAAAATACCATATAGAAGAGAAGGCTCATAGAACATTTATAACATATATATCCAAAACCAAAAAGGAATAGAAAATATTTTTTAAAACTACTTTTTGTTATTGTCGCTGTGGTTTCTCAGTTATTTTACCACTCCAAAACTTTCCGAAAGAGAAGGAAGAGAAAGAAGAAAAAAAAAAGTGGCATATGCGCCATTTTTTTTTTTTTGCTGTATCATTGAAAAAAATATATATATTTATGAATTCTCTATTTCTTTTTTCTCGTTTCACCTTCCTCCTTGTGCTCATCACTAACCAGCGCCGCAAACACTGTTGATTTATTGAAAGAAAGGAAAAGAGAGAGAGAGAGAGAGCTGGAGTTAAGTTGAAAGAACGGAAAGTAGAGTGCCCAAAGAAAGAAAGAAAAATAAAAAAAACAGATAGAGGGAGATGAATGGCGCCTCATCTGGGAGGCTGCGTCGCTTTAGGCAGAAACAGCAGGCGGGTGGCGGGCGAGGCTCATTCTCTATTGCTACCTCCCAGCAGTCTTCTCAAACGCAATCCCAACAACAGCAGCAGCAGCAAAACGGCAATAATAGTAGCAACAGCGCCGCAATCTCAAATGGCGTCGTCGTCAGTAGCGTAGTAGCAGGCGATGTAGTCGCGGCCACGTTTGCCAACGCGCAGCTCACCACCACTAAGGCGGCGCTTGACACGTATTATCATAAATACACAGAGGCTGCGGCGGAGTGCGAGATGCTGCGTGATGAGTTGCGGCAGCACGAGGGCGACTCACTCGTGGTGATTAGTCACTTGGAATCTCAGCTCTCAGGGGTGCTCGCAGCATCAGCGGAGTACAGGGATGAAGTAGCAAAGGTACTTGACTCGCACGCGGCCGCGGAGGCAAAGCTGAAGGATACTCATGAAAAGATGATCCAAGAGCGTGACAAGCAGATTACTGAATACGCGGACCTTACACGGCGTCTGCAGGGCGACCTTCGACAAGCCTCCAAGTACGTGCAGCAACGTCAAGAGCATGCCATGGAGCTCAAGCAGCTGCATGAGGAGCTCGAAGAGGCGGCAATGACGCATGAGCGCGAGCTCGCCGCGCTGCGCTTTCAAACAGTAGATCGAAAAATGAAATTGGTTGCAATGGAGCAAGTGATGCGTAATGAATTCCAAAACTTAGTCGAGGCCGAATCCACTCGGCTACTCAACACCAAGTATGAAGTCGTTGTCCAGTACAACCACGCGCTAGAGAAGGAAAAGTATGACATGGCTGGTGATATCGAGGATCTTATGGTGCTCACGACGACTGTCACAAACGAAAAGAACGCCCTGCGCCGTCGGGCGGAGCTGCACAAGCACGCACATGAGGAGGTGCTGCGACACGCCGCCTCGCGCAGTCGCTACCACCGTGAAAGAGAAGTAAAGGTGCAGCGGCTTGAGATGCGCGTGAGTGAACTGCTAGCAGAGCGCACGAGCATGAAAGAGAAACTCAAGACGGAGTACGCGTCGCGTACAGCAGCACTGGAGCAGGAACTCGCACGCGCTCAAACTTCGGTACAGACCTACCGAGCCGAGCTATGCCGTGTAAGGAAACTGGCACGTAAAGTGGTAGGACAGCGAACAGAACTAGAGAACTTCTTCTACACGGCAATCGAGGACTGCCGTAAGTACCGTGCTGGCCTTAACGCGCTGGCAGCTCCCGCAACAACAACAACAATAACGACGGGGGCATCCACGATGATGTCCACGAGAGGCGGCTTCACAGGCACTAGCAGTTCAGTCGGCGCAAGTCGAGGAGGCGTGACCACCTCGACGACGATGGGCAACAGTCATCATCCATCTAGCGTGCGTCAAGGCGCTCGTCAGCCCACAACCCTCACCCCGCAGGAGCAGCATCACCAGCTTGCAGCTACCATGCATGCAAACAGTACGTTCAGTATTGCTCGCCCAACTCTTGCCGATGCTGTCACGCGGGGAAGCGCCACCATGCCTGCCACAGTGGCGGCGGCTCCTTCTTTTTTCGCCTCCGGCACCAGCACACAGGTTGGCGATCATGGCGATGGCGTTTCCATCGTGATGAGCGCGGCGGGTGTGACCTGTAAACAGACGGGCGGCCTCCCGCCGCTACGCGCGACTGCCACGTCTACTACTGGTGGTGGTGTGTCTGCTGTTATGGGAGGGGATGAGAAGAGCATGTCAGCGTTCAGTGCCGCGGCTACCACTCGCAAGCAGTCACAGCCCCTGGCGGCGGCGCCTGGTGTTTACGTCGGAGACCTCCCATGGGAAGACAAGGAGAAGGTGATCAAAGCGTTGTTTTTTTACATCAACTCGACTTACTATCGAGACACACCTGCCGATGAGGGGGAAGACGGAATGCTCGACGAATATAGTGGAGAGGAGGCCAGTGGTGGCTTCGGAATGGGGAGAGAGATTGCTAGCGGTGGTGTTGGTGGTGCAGCAACAGCAGCACTACGGCCATAATTGTTCTCGTTGCTACATTATTATCATTATCACTATTATTATTACTATTATTATATTTACTATATGTTCAGTGGTAGTAGTGGAGGGCAATTCACGATATACACATATATATATATTTCAAAAGGGTGCTAAGGCGCAAAAGCACATGAGCATCGCGTGTGTGATGTCATTATTGTTTATCATTGCTGCTTTCTATTCCCTGCTGTCTTCCACTCGTCTTTCTTCCAAATGCGATTTTGTTGTTATCGTTGTGGTGGATGTCTTAGAGTAGACGCTTGACCCACGCATGGAATATGTTGCGAGATAAAAAAAAATGTAAAAATTCTAGATTTATGTAATAATTAGAAAACAAAAAGAGAAATTGAACACATTATAGTTGTTTGTGGTCGCGCGCTTGCACAACGCGGCTCGATGCCATTCCTGGTGATAACCATTCTTTTCATATATATATATATATATATATATATATATATATATATATGGGGTGAGCCGCTATTTTCGTGTTCTTTCTTTCATGTATCACCTTGCCTATTTACTTTTTTTTTCTTTTTGCATGTGTGTGTGTGTGTATGTTATCTCTGCTGATTTTGGTTGTCCTTGTTTTTTAAAAAAGAAAAATTGATGTTTGTTCGTTCGTTTGCTCTGAAAGAGAAGTGAACGAGCACCCCGCGTAAGTGTTCTGCAAGCACGCCAGCATAAATCACGAAGGAGAAGGAGAAAGCAAAAATGGGGGAGAAAAGTTATGTAGAACGGTGTTGTCAAGCTACCACTTCAATATGTGCTAGCCCTAGTGACTTACGTACTTGAACATTTGGCATCTAGTAGTGTTGCTATGTGCTTATGTGGGTCTTAAACTATTCTTTTTTTATCTCTCTCTTTTTTTTTTCACTTTATTGTTAGAACACACTAGTGCGTACATTCTGGTAAGCAGCGCAGAGGAATCACAGACTATCTCATTTAGATATATATATTAATTCATTCAAGTTCACTCGCCATTAGCTATTATTATTGTTATTGTTATTGTTATTGTTACTTTATTTTTAAGTCTCCAAGTATCATAAAAGGAAGTAGAGGCGCTATCGGGGCCCATTAATTGTTTGTTTGTGTGTGCGTGTGTGTGTGTGTGTCAGCCATGAAGAAGTCTATGCGATTTCCGCTCTTAGTGCTCGCACTGCTACTCTTCTTTTCGTCTGTCCTATATAGCAGTGCAGAGCCGGGAGACTATGGCCTCATTCTTCTTCAGTACTCCAAGACCATATCTCTCATGTCGCGCGAAACCATCAAGAGTCAAGGAATCAGCCCCACCGTCGACACGACCAATGCGATCTGCAAGGACATGGGCGGCCTTCCTGTCGCTGATACAGCCGCGTCCGTACAGGAATCGCTCTCGACGGTATTCCGCACCTACATGATCACCCCCAACACCAACGGCCTCGCCACCTTCGGCGCCGGCACCGCCAAGCCTTCCGGAGATGTTGAAAGTAAATGTGAGCAGAAACTCCCGACTGAAGGCTACAACTGGGACAACGGCTGCGTCTACCGCTGGCCACTTGGCGAACTGGGCAGTCTTTCGTATGAGGGAGAGCCGGGCACTGCCTTCATGAAGGGCTCTTTTGCCGCCCCAAATTACAACGACCAGGTGCTCAACATGTACAGGCAGTTCCACTGGAACGAAACGTGGGTCGACGGTATTCGCCTGACCGGCCGCATGCCTCGTGGGTACTTCTCCATGCTTCTTGGCAACTATCTTAGGAGGAGTGGTGTTGATTTTGCAGTTCGCATGGATGGACCCGAAATCCCGCAAGATGAGAACCCCGTTCTCAAGAGCATGTATGTTATTCTATGTGAATACCAGATGTATAAGTGGAATCCCGAGACAACGACGAAGATGCCACAGCCGAGCTTTATTCGTGGGTACAAGGAAGATACGTGGGCACAAAGGCACTGGTGGGTAATCTATCTCATCATTACCGTCGTCCTTCTTGCCATTCTTGTGGCTGTCATCGTCTACTGCAGCTGCACCAACGCCCCTGAGGAGGTGGGTGAGCCCATTCACAATATGGTGATCCGGGAGCGTGTGGGCACGGCATATGTGACGCTTGACCAGGACAACAGGAGAGGCTCCTCCTCCAAGGATGACAGTACTACTTTCAGCGCACAAGACTAAACAATAAAAGAAAAAAAAATTTTAAAGTGATGTATTGCAATTTGTGAACCATTCGCCTCTTTTTTTTTTGCTTTATATATTTTTTTTTATTTTATTTTCTTTCTGGCTTTATCTTTCCCTTTGTTCATTTTAGTGTTTTTGATGGTTTCTTTTTCTGTTTCTTCTTTCCATATACTCCTGTTTTTTTTTTCCCCCTTCCCGTTACCTGAAAGCTGCAGTCACAGGCTTTAGGCCTCTTTTGGGGGGGGTTTCGAGAGTTATTTTAGGACTGAGGGAAAGAAGGAGAGAGTGTGTGTATCTGTGTTTGAATATATATGTGTTGTTGTCATCGTGTATGTTAAAATCGTTCAGTCTATATATGTAGTGGTGTTTGTGCTTATTGTTGTTCTGAGGGCATGCACTCATGCGTGCACGCAAACACTCTATTTTTCTTTTACCTCATCTCTCTGCCTTTCTACCTGCACTGCACACCAAGTTGCTGCGGAAATCTAAAAGGCTCACTATGCGTGAGCCGGGACTTTGCCCTCTTTCTGATTTCGTGAATAGATTTCATCCATCTCTAGTTATTTTTTTTTTCACTTTTCAAGCTCTTGTGCCTGCTTCATTTTTTTTTTCCTGTGCCGTTGTACGTATGTGCATGTGTGTCTGACAAGACCTCTCTCGGTTGTTTCTTTTGTATGTATATATGTAGCTCTCCCCCCCCCCTCTCCTCCCGACATCTACATGCATAGCAGTCTCATTAACACCGAAGAAGAGAAAAAAGAAAGTAAGCAAGCAAACAGCAAAGAAAGAAAACTTTCATGTGTATTGTTTGGAGAGTATAGAAATATGAAGATGTCGTTCATTTTTGTTGTTGTTGTTGTTGGTGCTTGGGGCATAGGCTCTCTTTTCTTAACTGTGGTGGGGTATAGTTCGATGCTATCCACAAGTGTGAAGGGGAGAGTAGGTTCCAACATCAACAACTTACTATGTTTTGTTTTTTTTTGTCTTTTACTTCTCTCCGCACTTTTATTTTTATTTTTACTATGATGGTAACGAATGTGAGTGTGTGTGTTTTCAAGTCAATGGCTCCTACTGTCATGGCTGACCAAATATGCATATATTGTAATTTACTGTTCTTTGTTTGTTTTGCTCAGCAGCAATCTGATGGTTTACTACGCCTAGCACGATCAAAGGAAGGTAAAATGATAAATGAAGAGGGGGGAAAAAAAGAAGGCGCTAATTGCTTTTGCGTGATGCTTGGAAGTGTGAACAGAAACCGAGAGAGAGAGAAAGATAAAAGAAAGATCCATCATATCTTTCTCTTTTCTTCTCTCTCCTTCCTTTCCCTCTCTTGAACTACCATCCGCCACTCACACGCACGCCACCAACACGGTGGTATCGCGTAGCTCATGCTGAAATGTGTATGTGTAAATCTTTTCTACTGTTGCTATTGTTTTTTTGGGAAGGTCTCACGTGGGGCCTATATGCACACGCACCAACCAACCATGGTGGAGCGGAAGAAAAAAGAACGAAAAAAAAAAAAAATGAACGGCGCGATGTGTCAATCAAGACCTACGGCACACTAACATGCAAAAATATAATCTCAGCTCACTTGTAAAGCATGAAGGCCGCAGGGAGGAAAAAAAAAAAAGCGAGAAAGAAACGATACGCGTCTTTACCGCTCCTCCACAGTACGCCACGTTCATTGACCCCCGCGAAGATAATGTTCCTGTTGTTGTTGTTTTTTCATCAGTAGTGTGTGTTCATTCGTAAGATATATGAGCGAAAAAAATCAAACAATGTAGCTGCAGTTAGCCATTCGCCAGCGCAACAGCATCACTTCACCCTTCAATGATTTCTCTCTACTTCGTTCTCACAGACTCAATACTTCCTTCTCAATTTCTGCTCTCCTTTCTTCTCTTCATTAACAAATAGTAAAAACCAAACGCGCACAGCGGGGGGCGGAAAACGCCGGGCGTCGCCCTCCCGCCGCGCCATTTGCCCTGCCCCGTAGGCCACGGGACCTGGCAACCGCCCCCCCCCCCCCCCGGGCCCCGGCCATGGCCAAGACCCCAGCCCGCCACCCATGCCGCCAAAACGCAACGCCCACAAATCCCACCCCACCAAACCGCCCACACCCCTTCAAAATTATTCTTTTCTTCTACCCTCCTTCCTGATTTTGTTTTATTTTCCTTATGCAGGAATACAGCTGGCTTGGTTGTCACATAGTTCATCCACTAACATTAACAAAAAAAGAGGAAGAAGAACATTTAAAACATATGACAGCGCCGCTGATTGCAGGGATTCTTGTTGGTGGTGGCCTTTATTATGTATCAAGAGTTGTGCCACGTATTGCACAGCGCGCTGCAATGACTCGAGGCGCGTCTGAAGCGTTTGCCAATGCTCACCCTTACTTCAGGTACGAATGCGGCTTTCAAAAGAGCATGTCGGAACGCGAGGCGTACCTTCTTTTAGGTTTTGCAGAAAACGAGGCAGGCGCACTGCTTCATCGCCCTTCTGAGGATGATGTGAAAGCTCGCTATCGTTCTCTCATGAAGGAACTCCACAGCGATGTTAGTGGCACTCCCTACATAGCTACTAAACTCAATGAGGCAAAGGATCTACTGACAAGATAACGTGTCAAAATGCCTTATTGAAAAGGATTCTTGGATAGTGTTGTAATCGCTTTTCATTGCTAGTATTATTATTCACTATCACGTGATTCTCCATATTTTTCAACTTCTTTTGTTTTTCACAGAGGAGCACTATCTGTCTTTATTTTTTCTGCATAGTGTGTGGATGTCTTGAATATCTTACGGATGAATGCAAGTGCAATTGTTAATACACTTTTTGTAGTTGTGAGCTACGCAACGTCTTTTCTCGTTGTTCATGCTAATGTTATATTGAGAACTTTATTTTTTCTGTGTTTCCTTTACTGTTTTTTATTCTATTTTCACCTGTTATGGCATCATTGCGCTTTTTTTTATTGTTATCAGCGCTTACATCAAAGCAAAGAATATTTTGTCATATCAAGTTTCAAAAAGGACAAAAAGGGAATCATTTATGCTGATTCAACAGCGGGTTATGGATGCAATCACAATCATTGACGAAATCGATAGGTCTCTCTCTCGTGGTGAACAGTATCTCTGGTCTTTTCTGAGTAACAATGGTGAAAACAGTAGCATCATGCCGGTATTGCGCTGCTCCTTTTCTCTGATTCCAACAGAGAAATCCGCACTAGTGAAAACTGTATTTGACCCACACTCAGCAGCAATGCAGTCATCGGCAAAGCATTCAGAACAATATATTGATTTTGCGCTTGGTGTCTCACAAAAAGCACTAAAAGAGCTCATCCCCGCGTACTTGGCTTCTATTGCGTGTGAAAGCGAACTGATATATGATACTCCGGTGGACCAGAGCGAAGAGCGCCAAAAGGAGCGATGTAGCTCTGTGCATGGTAGTGCGAAATCCAATATTCTTATTGGGACGTCATTAGCAGCAAAACTGCCGCCCGCAGCCAATGCTTTAGTCTTAATGGCTCTTCCAGCATCTAATGTGTTATGGAACGCGCGGCGCAGTTTTTTGATGGCAGCACTTGGCGCAAAAAATAAGTCAACGCTAGTAGATGATGATGGTGACAGTGATAAGGCAAGTGTAGATGGCACTTTGGTACACTTGTGCTTAAAAGATCTGTTGCTTACGGATCTCCTTCTTAGTTGCCACGTGAAACTGCAAGAAGCGTGGGTGTATCGTCTGTGGCTTATAAGTTTCCTGCAGAAGTCCCGCCTTATTGCCCCATTTGGATGTGAAAGAGGAATAATTGACACAAATGCTTTTAGGCTTCACGACAATAGCACCTTCTTCTTTGCCGCGGAGCATCATTGCATGAACTACAACGCTTGGCAATATCGACGAGGTATCTTCACATTATTATGCTATGGAAATCTTGTTACTATGCAGCAGGAGCCGCCATTGTATTTCGATGAAGAAAGCACTTTAGTACTACAGTATCTTCGTACACACAACGCAGATGGCTCAGCTATATCGTATTGCATGTTTGTTTTGAAACAGCAGCAAAGGTTGGACAAAGCTCGTGTTTTGGCTACTGTCACTGTGCCACAGTATTGTGAAATAGGTAGAACAACAGGGCGATTTGCACGAAAGGCGATTGAAGAAAACATTCAGTCAATAGTTGGGTATGCAGAGGATATAAAAGCAGCAAAATGCTACTCGGTTCATTTATGGAAGCAACTATTTCTCTTTACCCAGCAGCAAATCCGATTGCATGCTGAAAGAGGACATGAATGTATGTGGCATCTTCGATTAGGCCTCATTCAATGGGCACTCTTTGCGCACTCTGCGCTACCTTGCTCGTGGACAATACAAGATGAACTAGAGTGGGTGTCATGCTTCACTGACAGTCCTGTCTGCACAAAAGAAGTAGACAGTGCTCTTCTTGAGCCAAACAGCATTGGTTCAGCGTTGTGGACTGAAAATTCTGGCTTGCTCGCGTGGACCTCATACTTGGCATGCAGGTATGGGCGTCAACTAATTACCCTACTGTCCACCCCGCGGGAAAGCATGTAAAGAGTAGCTGCTGGTGCGCATGTTACGTTTCGAGAGTGTTCCTTTTTGACGTTTTCGTTTTCCCTTCGTTAACTATATATATATTTGTTTATTCATAATGATGGCTTCCCTGTCAAATTGCAAATGAATATGAAAACGAAAGTTTTTCCCACAATTAGCACCACTCGCTGGTGCACATGTTTGCTATTTTGTGTTTTCACACACTTGCCGTATAGTGATGTACTGAAGAAAATGTACTTGGTACAGGAGAAAATATGCATATGTCGTTTTTTAGAATTACCACTACCTTCATTATTATTACTGTTCCGTATTTATTTTCCCCTGATCATTTTTTCATAGTATATAATTAGAGTAGTTGTTCACTACAGATATTGATACTCGTTGCCAAAACATTTTACCTATTTAAGCGTAGTGATGCCACCAAAGCAGATTGACCCGTACGTGCTGCGTGCGGATGGACGCATTCACACTGCCGATATCCGAAATGTCAGCGTAGGTCCAGGCAACACCATTTTCTCCGCCGCTCGTGACAACACGGCGCAAGTTACATCGGTGCCACCGAACGGGAACGACGAAATAAACATTGGTAGCATGTTTATTGGTCACGAAGCATTTGTAAACTTTGTGCTCTATCATCCAGGCATTGAAGTGTTGAATGGAGCACCGTGTGTTGTCACCGGATCCAACGACAAGCATGTCATTCTGTGGAGCCCCGAGTCGCTTCAAATTGAGGCTGTTCTTGATGGCCACTCGCATGGCGTTTGCTGCGCAGCGGTTCTGACCAATGTTCCTGAGGCAGCGCCGGCAAGTGCAAGCAGCAGCCACGTGAGCTGGAATAACGATATCGTCACTGGAGATTGGGGTGGTACGTGTATTGTTTTTGATCACACCACTGGACGTCCCAAGCAAGCCTATATGAAGCATGCTACAGCCATTCGTGGCGTGGCTCATCTGCCTGGTACATCAGCTGTAGTGTCCTGCTCTGGTGACAAAACTATTCATCAATGGGACATTATGAGCGGAAGCACTATTCGCATCTATAAAGGACACGAAGATGTTGTGCAGACTATTTGTGCCATTGACAGCAGTACCTTTGCCACTGGAAGCAATGACTGCAGTGTGCGCATTTGGAAAGTTGGGAGTCCGTTGGCAATGCAAATTCTGATGGGTCACACGTCACTGATCTACTCAGTTATGTGGAACGCGAGCACACAGGAGCTTGTTTCATCCTCCGAGGACGCTACTGTAAGGGTCTGGGGCTGTGAGGGAGAGGCAAGTGGTGAGGGAGAGGCAAGTGGTGAGGATCGTATGGCAGAAATGGATATCCGGCAAGTCTTGTTTCATCCGTGCGTTGTCTGGGCAGTCGCTGCGTGTGCAGATGGCGATCTCGTCACTGGCGGTGCTGACGGCGTATTGCGGTTGTGGACTCGCAATGATGACCTTGTTGCATCACCGGACAAGCTGCTTGCCCTCGAGGAAGCAGTGTCTTCGCAAACGCTGGATGTGGCTGTGACTAAAGCATCTGGTGCCACTCTCGATGTAGCTGCAATGCCATCGGTCAACAGGATTCACACTCGTAAGGGCACCCGAGAGGGCGAGCGGCTTTTCGCGCGCGGAGAGAGTGGCGCAGTAGAGGTGTACGCGTGGAGCAAGAACTGCTGGGAGAAAATTGGTGTGGTCGTTGCAGGACCAGAACAACAGCCATACACCGGTGCTTCTCTTCCGAGGGAAAGAAAGTTTCACAATGGAAAGTACTTCGATTATCTTTTCGATGTGGAGGTGGAGGGCAAGAAGCTGAAACTTGGCTACAATGTCGGTGACAGCATTCTTGAAACTGCTCAAAACTTTATTACTGACCACGCGGGCGTTGTGGCACGCGACAGCGCGGAGGAAATAATGAATTTTTTACTTGCGCATCTCAGCGAAGAAGATATCAAGAAAACCCCCGGGCTCGGCGGCAGCGGCGGCTCCAGTAACGGCGCCTCATCACAGCGACAACGGCCCTCTATAGATATTCCAGCGCCTGCGGTGTCATCCGCAGCGACGGCAGCATCTGCGGTCCCTGCACCGGCTGTTGGGCAGCCATGGGAGGAGCCGGAAGTGTTTGCCACCTTTAATGCGGCGGGAGCTCAGCGCAAGATCGACGAGCTCACCACAGGCGCTACTTCATCCTTTGCCTCTCTCATGACTCACGTGGCGCAAACCACCACTGCAGCGGACGAAGGCGGCGTCACATACCAAAAATTGACTGATCTTTTTCACTCTTTTCCTCCGCAGTCCCGCTTCCCCTCCATTGATGCTTTCCGTAAGCTCCTCGTTCCCGCCACGACTGTACGCTCTGCGAACGACCAAGGCAGGCAGGAAGCTCAGACACTCCTTGACAGCGTGCTCAGCGCCGTAGCCCCGCTGCTCGCCACCAGCCAGGCCGCCACACCCGGTGCGGCAGCCGATGCGGAGGTTCTTGTCACGCTCCGGCTTGCCGCTAACGCCTACGCGGCGCTTGCGGCCATCGGAGCTGGCGGTGTATCACATCTACTCGAGAAGTCCGATGCATCACACGGAGAGTCCATCGAAAAACTGTTGCTTTGGTTCATCGAGAAGTTACCGGCACCTTATGTGAATAGTTCCAACGCAAACATGAAGGCGGCAACAGTGGCGCTGCTGCGCAATGCATCTCTCGTGCTTGTGCGTGCCTCCTCTTCATCGTCATCGTCAACGCCACCATCGTCGCTATCTTTGCGTGTAAACGACTTTGAGCAGAAGGTAGCAATCGCGGTGGTTTCACTTGTAGGACGTAGTCTTGTCGTGGAGCCCAACGGCTCAGCCACTGCCTGCAGCCATCTGCAGACGCTTGCCACGTTATTCCTGCGCTCCACCGCACCTTCTGGTGTGCAGGCGGTGGCTGAGTACTGTGCGTGGTCCACGGCGGCATCACAGCAGGGAAAGAAGATGCTTTTGTTTACACTGAAGGCAACCTCAACTGGTGCAGCGGTTGAGTGCAGGAAGGTGGCCGAGGAACTGCTCAAGGCACTAGAAGGAGCTTGAGCACAGATAGAGAAAAAGGGAAGGGGTGGAGGGGGTGAGACCCACAAGGAAGTGCAACTTGCGTGAGCATGTAAGGCATTTCTTGTCGTTTGTGTGTTTTTTTTTCTTGCTTTTTCTTTTGTATGGAAGAAGAAAAGCAGAGGAAGAAGGATTAAGAAAATACAGATGAGAAAAAAAAGAGGGGGAAATTTTTTTCAATTTCTTTCTTTTTCATCCTTTTTTCTTTTGCATCAACATGCAAGTGCGTTTGATTAGCTACAACAACCTTTAGTGTCTACTGTGCAGTATATTTATGACTTATCTCTTTTTGTTGGTGCGTATACAAATAGTAGCGAAAAAGGGATGAAAATATCAATACTTCTATTATCTTTTTCTCTCCTTTTCTTTGATTGCGTGGCATCCATTTTGTCACCTCAAAAATGCATGTTTTTATGTATCCTATATATTGACTACCTAGCACTTGGTCTGCCTGAACACATTTCTCTGTCCCTCTCTCACTCTGTCTCTTTCTCTAAAAAAAAAAAAAATGCGTTGTGTAATATAGGTTCATAGTTTCTATAAACACGAGGTAACATATTGAAAGAGATAGCTTATCTCATAGAAAACAACAGACTATTTGAGAAGAAAAAAAAAATCAAATCAAAAAGAAGTAGTAGAAAAGCTGCACAGCAATAGTGTGCCAATTCGTCTGTTTGTTTTTGTGTCTTCTTTTTTTTTTTTTGCTTCCTATTGTTACTGTTTTCTTTCTCATCTTTTTAGGACATTGTGGTTTTTTATTATTATTATTTTGTTGCTACAATTACTTAGACCGCTTGCTATTTAGAAGGGAAGGAAAAGGCACGTGCAAGCTGTGAAATAGTTTTCAGTCTCATCATTAAAGCTTTCATATTTACGTCAACTGTTTTTTTTTTTGGTTGCTTCGTTGATTGTTTTTCTTTTCTCGGTTTTCCCCATTCATTTTGCTTTTTTCTTTTTTTTTCGTTTTCTCTGAGCGTATTTCTGATCGTAGTGTGGAGTGTATCTCTTTCTTTTCGTGGAGCCTAGAAATAAGAAGAAAAAAAGTTTAAACAGAACAACGATTTATTAATAAAAATCAACACATACACAATACTTCAAATAAAGGGAAAAGTCAGTCGTACAGATACGAAAGACATCCAAGATATTATTTTTTATTTTTTTTTGCGTTTTTGTGGTTTTTTTTATTTCTCATTGATAGATCTCATATTTATTTATTTTTATCATATTCATTTTTTTTTTCTTCCTGTGTGTGTGTGTGTGCCCAGTTGCGGCACACGAAACTGTCTCGGAAACATCGATTTTTTTTATATCTTTTTTTTTTTTTTGAAGTGCGTCTGGGCCTATCTGTGCATTTAGATACGTATATATATATTTCTCTCTCTCTTTGTGTATGTGAATTTGCGTTTGCTTCGTCTTTTTTTGTTGTTTGTTACTATTTGCTCCTTGTTGGCTAATCACACAGTGATCACTTTTTGTTGTTGTTACTTTGGTACACTTTTTTTTTTCTTTCTTTCTCTACCAACCGCTATGTTTTTTCCTGTGCCCCCAGGGACAGAGTCACCCTTCCCGCGGAGTCGAGCGAGGGCCTTCCACTTGTCCGCCTGCGGGACCCTCAGCAAAGCCCTTGTAAGCCACTTCTTCTCTGAGTCGAGTGCAGGCGATGTGCCTTACATGCCCGCTGCGGATAACACCGAGCGGAGAAGCCAAAACCGTCCTTCCCAGTCTCCACACACGCGCAAGCAAGGCACCAGTACCATCGTCATTGCTGATGCAGAGGAGCGTAGCAAGCGTACAGAGCCAGCACCCTCGGGGCAGAGCACCATCACCGCTGCTCCCGCTCTCAACGGAAACGTTCCAGTGGATGGCCCTACACACTGCGGCAGCAACAACAGTATCGTTACCAGCCATGTCAACACCTGTGTAGAGAAGAAGCGGTCCTCGACAAGCACGAGCGCTCACAGCTGTGGTGCCAGCGCGACCCCAGCTTCCCCTGCGCTTGCCAGTGCCGATCCGTCAACGGCGACAGTGACGGCGCCACCCCGCACCCCGCAGTACTGTGCCCTTTTTGTTCTGAGCACCTCGGTGTGTGAGGAGACCTGTATGAGCAAGCATAGCAACCGCGTCCTGTCAGAGTCAGAAGCGTTACAGCAGAAACATGAGGATGAATATAACTTTTTGAAACCGGTCATCGCCAACGCCATAGAGCGGGTGATAGAGGCGCACGAACGGGCACAGCTGGATGCAATGAAGCTGCCCAGCTGCGGCAACGTTCCGGCAAAGTTGTGTCCGCCTTCAGCGCGGCGGCCGGAGGGGGCCTCTCCACCAAGAAGAAACGGAAGTGTAGTTGGAGGTGCAGGAGGAGTGGAGGGTGAAGCTACCGCCGCCACCACCCCGTCAACAACAGAAGAGGACAGAGTAGCTTCAGTGACAACGACGGCGGCGACAGTCGTCTCCTCGCCCACTGGGGGGCGAAAGGCGAGCAACAGTTTCTATAGCATTCAGAGTTGTGGTGGCGGCGAGGACAGCATCGCCTTTGCAGTACTGCCGACTGTTGCGGCTGCGGCGTCCTTTGACTTTTCGCCCTTTTCAACCCCGATTCCTGCCCACGACAGCGCGTATCATCTTTTGAAATCTCTCATCAAGTACACGTACACCTCGCCTTCCGCCATCGTTGTGGCGTGTCTCTACCTTGATCGTTTGTTGTGCAAATACAAGAACTTATTTCTATCGAGACACAACGTGTACAAGCTTCTCACTACCGCCATGCGAGTAGCGAGCAAGGTGATGGACACCCGCGTCTTAAACAACCGCGACTTCGCCACAGTGGGAAACATGACGAACGAGGAGCTCAACGCGCTCGAAATTTACTTCCTTACCGCCCTGGACTATGAACTCTACCTGTCAGAGAAGGAGTTCCGCATCTACACAGAGGAACTGGTCGCCTTTGCGCTCGGTCACGGTAGCAGCCCTACTGCGCCACCAGACCTCACACCGGAAAACACCGACCAGACGTCCTTCTCTTCGCCGCACCCACCACGGAGGCAGCGGTTGGTGTCGATATCGAGGCATGCGCTGCACCACTCTCAAGGGTCCTCTACTAAAGGCAGCATATCGGTCACGTCGGTATCGGCACTTGGCGCTGGCTTTGCACTGGCTCAAGCAGAAAAACCACAAGACATTGTGCGTGACGCCAGTGTGAGCGCGCCGCTTCTCTCTTCTTCCGTTGCTGCTGCTGCTGTTGCAGGAAAAGGGGGAAGCGATGGTGGTAGTGGAGGAGGGGTAAAGAGTCCTGCAACGACGACGACAGCGCCGAGTAAAGACTGGCTGAGCACAGGGGCGGCGAGCAGCACACAGCCGTTATCATCAAGAGGTGGCACTACAAAGGCCTCCGAGTCCGTCGCTCGAGCCTCAGCGCGGACGACAAGCAACAACGTGCCTAGCATGCTGCCGCACCTGCCACCTCAGAGAAAATTGAACTTGGCAGTTGTCCCGATTGTAAAGGAAAGGCAAAGGAAACAGCGCAAGACCAGCGATGTTGCAGAAAATTCACAAGATGATCCTCCACAGGACGAGCGCGTGCGAGCGAGAAATCCGCTCTGCCAGCCGTCAGACACGCTCTTGCAGGCAGAACAGCGGGAGAAGCACTCTAGAGTGAAGAGCAAAACACGCAAGAGGGCCAAAGTACCAGTTAATACGGTAAAGGCGAAGACGGCAATACAACGCTAGGCCACTTATTGTTTGTTTGTTTTGGTGTTATTGTCGTTTGGTGTGTTGGTTTATGTTTGTATAACATTTTTTTTTTTTTGCTGTTGCTGTTGTTGTTGTTGTTGTCACCTGAGTCTTTATTGACTACATTGAAAAAGCTACACGCGTCTCTTTCTCTTTCTTTTTTTTTTTTCAGATTCGGATGTATGATTTTGTTCATTTTGAAAAAAAAAATCCCTCTTATGTGTGTTATTTTTGTTCTGCGTCTGTGTGTGTGTATGTGTGTATGTGTGTGTGACATTCAAACGAAGTATGCCTTGTTCTTGTGCGTATAAAGGATGCTTTTTGTTTCTGTATTTTATTTTATTTTTATTTTTATTATTATTATTTTCTCTTTAAAGTCACCTCTTTTTTTTTTTGTCGCCAAATATCATTTGAGCACAATATCCTAAGTACGTATTATTATTATTGTTGTTGTACTTCTTATTATTATTTTTCTTTTTTTTTCTCTTTCGAACTTTGTAGAAAAAAAAAAAAGGTGTGAACAGATGTAAAAGGAAAGGAAAAAAAAAGCATATATATATATAGGACTGAAAAAGCGACACACAAACAAGTTTGTGTTTAGAGGGAGACGTTTAGTATACGAAACTTAAACGGAGAAAGAAAGCTCACGCACACACACGAAAAAATGGAAAGCATGGCTAAAAGATTGGAAGCAAATAAACTTATAAGTGGAGAAAAGGAAGAGGATTGTGACTTCTTCCTCTTGAAGTTCTTTCTTTCTTTCTTTCTTTCTTTTTGTGTGTGTGTGCGCATGTATGTACTTATTCGATCTCATGTTTATGTGCCAATGTCTTCATACTCAAAGTGGAGTAGGCGCGGTTCGGTATCGTAAATGTGTAACACGCGCTCACTTTTTTTTTTTTGCTCTTGTAGTTTGTGGCTTCACTAACTTTATAAATAGGTACATAGGCTACCACATAAACTTTCCTTTTCACTTTATCTTTTTTATTTTTTTTTTACCTTTTCCTCAAAAAAAAAAAAAAAAATTATTGTTAGTAGTAGTAGTAGTAAAAATGAAGGCACTTCTTATGGGTCCTTCAATGGTTCACCTCACTCTTTTATTATTATTACTAGTGTACACTACGGATGACGCGCTTATTTTTTAAAAAAAAAAAGTTGTTCTTATTATTATTAGTACTGTTCACTATATATATCAAGATTGTCACACTATTTTTCTACCTTCTTATATCTATCTATATATATATATATCAATAAATTTTTTTCCAATTGCGCTGGAGGTCTTTTTCTTTTTTGTAAGCGTACTTCTCCATCTTGTTTCAAGTGTGCTTTTAAAAAAAAAAAAAAAGCACTCTTGCTTGTGTGTACGTCTATGCGTGTACGTGGCTTCTGCCACTAGAGTATCTTAAACAATTTTTTGATCCTATCTTTTATCTTTATTTTATCTCTCTTGCTTCCAGCGGCACATTTAAAAAAAAAAAAATGTCAGTACATGCACGCGCGTACGTGCGTCCATGTATATATAAAGCAAATGTTTTCATGGTACAACAACATTAACGCAAATGTATGTAACATTTATTGGTTCTTTATGCCTTTTTTTTTTTTAATATCTGTATAGATGAGTGATCTGGAGATGAAAGGATTGAAAGGCAAATTAACTCACTTGTTTTCAAGCACTATACGCGAAAGAGATAGAGAGAGAGAGAGGGAGAGGGAGAGGGTCTTTATAGTGCAAAACCGAAAAGCATGTTACAGGGCTTGTCACTTTCTTGGGGTGCGTTTTCTTTATTGATATGATTTTATCTCTCTCTCTCTCTCCTCTCTCTCTCTGTATGTGTGTGTGTGTGTACCTGTAATAGTGAGCATACACTTACATAAACGCATCTTCTGCTCGCACAGATTTGTATGGCTCTTTTTTGTTATTAATTTCATTAATTTTCTTTTTATTTGTTTTCACTGCAGAGGAGGGGGGAAAAAAAAGAAAAAAGAGATACACAATCAGTAGTATATGTGAAATCCTCGCTATTCCATAGTATTTGTACGTATAACATATAAAGCACATATCTTAGAGTGGTGTGCGGGAAGTGTGGGGGAAAAAAAAATTTTAGCTCCAACAGTAATATGAATAATAAGTGTGTGTGTGTACGTGCGTTACAAGCTATATGTGCTCTTTCTCAAGGGGAATATAGAGTGCAGTGGCTCCCCTACCCACCTCCAGCTGTTTTACTTTCTTTTGTCGATCATTGTCACACTAAGTCGTCACATAACGATTGTTGTGATTTAAAGCAGATCTTCAGTGTGCGTACACATGCCTGTACGTTTGTACATGTATATATGTGTGTACGTATGTGTGTGTGTGTGTGTGTGTGTGTGCCTGTCATTGATTAAGCCACATGTCTGTCTTACGTTTGGGAAATGTCTGTCTTTTTGGTGTTGTTGTTGTTTGTTTGGTGATGTTTGTTTTGAAACGGGTAAATTGCACTTTAGAAATGGTAAACTGAAAAGGAGAAGAAGAGAAGAAACAGACTCAAATGTGGAATACATACATATATATACGTATCCTTGGCTGACGTGAGAGTGGGTATGTTTTATTCAATTAAAACAAAAGCAAAAGAAAAGGGCATCAGCAGAAAACACAACTATCTGAATACCATATATATATATATGGAAGGCAATTAGATCTGCCATCGTGCATTGCTCTTGCTGTCACACACACTCTCTCTTTATTTGTTAATTTCACCTGTTCACTGCTCCTACTCCTTGGAATACATATTTATATATTTTTGTCACTTCTCTTTCACTTTACTTTCATTTTTTATCTTCTTCTTTTTTTTTTTCTCTCCAACTCACACAAACACTTTTGAAAAATGTGCTTCTATAAGTGTGCTTTTCATTCTTTTGTTGTTGGTGGTTGTTGTTGTCGTCGTTGTTTCAGTTCATTACACAATTACTTCTGTCTCTCTCTCTCTCTCTGTGTGTGTGTGTGTCTACGTTCATATTGCTTTTATTTATTTATCATTATTATTAGTGTTCGTATCCTAACATTCTCGAGTACCGATTTACTTCTCTTTGAGATACAAGAAAAAGGAAAATAGGAAAATAATATATTGAACTGCCGCTACGGTGTGGTAATTCACGGCCGTGCTTAGTACGGCGGGGTACACACATACACACATCTTCTCGCTTTTGTGTATCCCTCTCGTTCTCCGCTTTCTTAATTCTTCCTTCACTGCACGTGGTGGTTCTCAAGGGAAGAAAAAATAGATTTAAAACAATATATAAATATATAGTCTGCAGGTCAGTACTAGGACGCATAGCGCGTACGCACACACAGTCAGAGCCCTTTTCTTCTTCTTTTTTTTTCTTTTGAGTCTCATATCATCTTACGTGCACTTACGCACAATACATATATATAGAGAGAGAGGAGGCACTGATATTGAATTGCGTATAGGAAAAAAAAGGGAGGGGGGAAAAGAAAAGAAAGTGAAGATCGCTGATATTCATTCGGTGTAGATTCCTTCTACATCTCCCACTATATCTTTTATTACCACTATATCATTTGTTGGTTCATTCTCAGAATTGCTAATTCTTTTTTTTTTCGCAAGCTTTTTTTTCGAATAGTAACAATAAAAGAAAAAGGGGAGGAGGACCAGGAGAAAAAGAAAGAAGAGAGAACGCGATATTTTTGTTGTAAGAAGGGATAGAGGGCTTGCGTCATTGTTATTCTTTGTTGCTCACGTACTTTCTTCTCTCTCCCTCTCTTGGAGAGAAAGCAACCGCTACTATTAGTTGTCTAGACGAAGGTTCAATTACACGCACGCGCACGCACACACGCACACATTGATACGCGTATACCGTATTTTCTTTTTTTTTTTAGTGTGCTTGTGCTGTAAGAACGTAGCTGCCGCTGCTTCTTCCAGCTCTTTTATTTTCTTTGTTGCGTAGGGCGGCACTCTCAGATATATATATATATATATTCAAGGCTGTGTTGTAGTGTGGTTACATTGTAATCGTTTTATTTTCATCATTATTATTATTTCCTCTTTTAGGTTGTTGAATATTTTTTTTTGCTTTTTTTTTGGTGGTGATTTACGATTTTGTTTGTTTGTTTGTTGTTGTTTTGAAGTACTTTCTGTATGAAAGGTAGAAAGTGTTGCTCCTCGCTCCATTTTTCTCTCCTTTTTTTTTGTCATAATCAATACTCAAGCAGCAAAAGCTATCGGGCTGGCTTCCCCCTTTTTTTTTTGATATATATTATTTATTTATATTTTATCACCTTGTGCTTCCGAAGCGATAAAGGTATTTTCATTCTTTCCTACGGCAATCTCAGAAACAGCAACAATATATATATTGAGGAGAAAGAGTGAGTGTGGAGTTGAGAGAATTTTTTTTTAAGAAAAAGAATATCCCACAGCACGTAATATATATCGATGTCGTCATCATCACCTTTGCCAACAGCGCAAGCATCAACAGTAGCAGGGCATCCCTCCGGCACGAGACCCCCGTTAACGGTTGCGCGCCTGCTTGTCAAACTGTATGGCCTTTACGATATGCCACGGGCGATGTCTCAGCTAAACCCCCGTCAGGAGCAGATTGAGCTTATCTTTAGGCCAAGCGTCAAGTACTACTATCATGACAAACGAGTTGCGCAGCTAGACCTGCAAGAGCAGTGTGTGGCGGTATCACCGGCGTCGATCATGTTCAAGAACGATCGGTTTGTGTTGGACTTTGAAAACCCCAATACATGGCGTGTGATGACTCATAGCACCAACTTTCGCAACTCTCTTTCTGAAGCACACTTTGCTGGGGTCAACCTTGCCGCCAATGTAGAGGCCGCTGGTACCAGCAGCAACAACAACAACAACAACAGCAACGCTGCTGCTGTAGCACCAACAGCTGCGAGCACCCCGGGAAACATACTTACTTTGGAATTCCCTAGCCGCGTCGACCTGAAGGTGATCGTGGACATATTGGTGTGTGTGCGTCAGCGTCGCATTGGGTCTTCCGCGGTGCGGTGGATGAACCTGTCGAACCCGGAGGAACTCCGATGTAGTATGTTTTCTGCTTCAGAGGGAGAGGTGGCGCGGCACAAGATAGTGAACCGCTTCGTTGGCCTCCCTGTGGGCCATCTCTTCTGCACAGTCAGCTTACCCCACGTGGAAGATGACTTGAGGACCTTGCCGGATGCCAAAACGCGTATTCTTGATGCCGTGGATCGCCTTGAGTTAAACCACAACTTGCTGCACAAGTATTATAGTGGTTACCCAAACCCAGCAAACCCGCCCGTGACACGCAAAACCTTCGCGGAGCGCTTGATGAACGGTGAAAGCGAGGCCGCTATTTACAATGAAATGCGCCTCCAGGCAGATCCTCAGTTATACGTGAGACGTGTACAGGAAGTACTTGCCAATTACCCGCCTTCACCACAGAACACTGAGTTCTGCAACGTTACCGCTGAGACCCTTCTTACTCAGCACGTTGGGCACGAAGAGCGGTTGATTCGTCACATGAGCTCAGAGCTTGGCCCTGAGGTGGGCTCTATCTCCCCAAGAACCCGACGTATGGTGTATCGCTGGTACTTTGATAAGTCCGATGAAGACCTGATGGATTGTATCAAGGACACGTACGGCCTGGACCGGGACCTTATCGACTACGAGCCCAACCTCTTCATGTCTCTGGTGGCGAAACGATACCAACCGGAGTTGAAGCCATCGATGTATAACTTTCCCCTAATCAAATTTTCACCAGATCGTCGTGTTAGCTTTGGCGACTGTCTGCGATTTCCGGTCAACAGGGGGAGTACTCGGTACGGTGATGCCGCGCTTGCTGCCCGTAGCAAGCGTCCTCTCATGTGTCTCTCGCCGAGAGAGCGGCCTCTGAAAGGGAGCAAGCCTGGAGTGAACATGAGCGAGATTGACATTCTCATGGAGAAGTACGAGCCAGAATTTGATCAATTAGTGCCTGCAGTGCTGGACGCAATGGACACTGTGGTGAAAAACCATGAGAACCTTGTGGGCAACATGGGTGAAGAGGCTCTTGATAAGCGCTTTGCCATCTTTGAGGTGCGCTCACCTCTGTTTTCGTACATGCACGTGCTGAACAGTATCGCACGACAGACCTACATCTCCCCCAGCTCTCTCCTTGGCGCTCTTATTTATCTTGACCGCCTCTGCATGCGCTATGCATCGCTACTGCTGACGAAAACATACATGGAGCGGTTGTTCGTTATGGCGGTGCGTATTGCGAATAAGGTGATTGACCTGCGCGGCATCAACAACAAGAACTTTGCGAATGCGGTGGGGCTAAACTTAGAGTATTTCAACAAGATGGAGGAGACGCTGCTGAAGCTGCTCGAGTTTGATCTTTATCTTCCTCCAGAGGAGTTTTACAGTTATGCGAATCTGATCGTCCCCAATACTTTCGTGCAAACGCGGCGTAGCATTGTTCACGGCAGCGGAAGTCTTTCCATCCCAGTCGTTGTGCCACCACCACCACCACTACCCGTGGCAACCGCCTCTGCTGCGACAGCGTCAAGGGATGAGGGACTAAGAGCTGGCAAGGAAGCAAACGAAAGTGCGAAGCGGTCTGAGGGAGGCAATCATATGCACAACAACAACAACAACAACAACAACAACATTACAGACAGCAGGTGCAGCGATCAAGTGGATGTCGTAGACGTCGACGTAGTAACTACTGGGACGTGCCGCGCAACGCATAATACCTCCCCGCCGCTGAAAGCCGCAGTCACTGCCACAGTGATGATGAATGGTGGTGCCACCGCACGTAGTGCAGAGGAAAATAGAAGTAACCGAGTAATGAACGCCAGTACTGGGGCTCTCCCAAACCTTCCTCAGGAATTTGAAACGTACTCGGATGGCATGCACGACCAAAGCGCTCGCATCGAGCGATATGTGTCGTCTTTCCGATCCCCCGCGCCTCCGTTACCACAGCCTTCCCCAGCACAGGTCCCACGGGGAAACAGTGAAAAGTACCCAGATAGCAAATGGGTTAGGGGGTATGATGCGGTCTAAGAAAGAAATCTGAGAACTCCTGTCGCTTATATTTATATATAGCTGTACTCTCCTCCTTCCTTTCTTCCTTATCTTTGTCTGTGTATGTGTGTGTGCGTGTGCGTGTGTGTGTGTGTCTCTCTCTTCTTTCTTGTTTATTGCTATCATTGGCATTATTATTATTATTATTATTATTATTATAGTCAATGAAAACAGTGTTGTTATCGTTTTAAAAAAAGAAAAACTATTATTTCTATTATTGTTAGTAGTAGTAGCAGTAGTTTCCTTTCAATGTATGTTAATATATATATATATATATATATATATATTACTGGATTTTGGTTTCCTTTCTTAATGTTTTTTTTTTCTTCTGTGTGTGACTAGCATTGTTTTCCATCTATTTACTCAAGTTTATTACTGCTATTGTTTCTCTTTTCCTTAAAAAAAAAAATTGAAAATGAAAAATGATCTTTTTTTCTCTATGTTTTTTATGAGAATTGTACTCATACACAGCGGAAAAGACGCTTGCTTTGTGCTCCCATCTGCCATCCTTTCCGTTCACACACACACACCCCACTCACATGTGTTTACTCTTTGACAAAAAAAAAAAAGAATAATAATGAGGCAGAATGAAAGAAAAAGGGGGAATGCAAGTGAGCATTTGCTGTATGTATGTATGTACGTGTGTGTGTGCGTTTAAAATGTGTTTGATACAAAGTGATGGGGATGATGGAAAAGGATGGAAGAGAAAGACAACAAAAGGGTGTTTTTTTATTATTATTATCATTTTTATTTTTTAAAAGAAAAGAAAAGAGGTACGCTTATATTTGTGTGATTTTGCATTCTTAGCAGTTCTTATATTTTTTTTTTATACGCAATAAAAGAGTACTTAAATAAGGAAATCTTTTTGTGTGCCTGTGTGTGTGTGTCTGTTATGTGGGAAGTTGGGTTGTTTGTTGATGTTGGTGGTAACCTTCTTTCTTTATTTCTCTCTCTATATATATTTCTCTTTCTTGTATTTATAATTTTTGTTCTTTTTCATTATCTTTTTTTTTTTCTTTTTTTGAGTGCGAGTCTTTTTTTTTTTTCCTCCCCTTTTCTCTTTTCTCTAACTCCTTCACCAAGTTGTGTGCATTCTATATATATGTATATGTTTGTCGTTGTTCCTGTCTTTCATCATGATGAGAACAAGAAGGACATCGAGAAAAAAAAATGGAGGAGAGGAGAAGGGGGAGACGAGTGGATGCGAGCAATGATACTTTTTTTTTCTTCTTTTTTCTTTCTCTCCGCTACTTCATGGATGTGTCATTTATCGCTGCTGGTGTTGTTGTTGTTGTTGTCGCTTCTATATATGTGTGAAGAAAAAAAAAGAGGGGGAGGGAAAGAAAGGAAAGGACAATTGTTAAACATATGAGGAGAGATTTGTGTCTGCTGGCACGCCTTCTTTGAGAAAACCAATGGATTTTTATCATTGTTTCCCATGATGTTGTGGACAGCTCGAGATTGTTATTATTAGGAGAGATGGAGACTACCGTTTGCCTTCCCTCCCCCTCCCTTTATTATTATTTCTTGGTATTTCCGGTCATCCCCTCGTCCTCACTGGACGCGTCAGTTTCTATATATGGTTTTGCTTGCTTTATTCCTTATTATTTATTTATTTTTCCTTTTGTGTTTGCTGTTTTGCATATGCCACTCATTGATCTAGTTTTATCTTTATTATTATTTAGTGTTCGTCCAAAGAAGGAAGAAAAAAGGAAGGAGAGAGGGAGAGAGAGAAAAAAGAAAGAGAAAACAGATCAGTTCTGGTTGTTTTTTATTGTTATTGTTATTATATACATATATACATATATACATATATATATTTATCTATTTACTGTTTTATTCGACTCTGATCGTACAGCTCAAACAACAAAAAACGAAAGCAAGAAGAAGAAGAAAAAGGAAAGCAAACGTCGTGAAACAAACAACGGAAAAGCGAAAGAGAGATGCTACCAAGCAGTATGAGTAGCACTTCTTATATCCCTAGTGTTTGTGTGTGTTTGTATGTATGTATGTATGCGTGTGTGTGTGTGTGTGTGTGTGTGTGTAGTGTTTGTTCATTCATAAAAAAAAAAATTTTGTTAGTCTCTCTTTTTCTTCTTCCTCTTCTTTTCCCTCTTATTCTTCTTTATTATTATTATTATTCTTTCCAGAAGCTATAGCAGGCGTTAGTGAGGAGGGAAAAGTGGAAATCTATACTCTACTCTCTTCGTCGCACCAAACTTATACCAAAAATATCTCGCATATACCTTTTTATAGACGGCAGCACTTACATATATACCACACAAACAGGCTAAAAAAGAAAGAAGGGGGGAGAGAGAGAGAGGCATAGTTTGAATACCTTGCTTACAACGAAAATTTTCCTTTTTTTTCCCCTTTGAAAGGCAAAACAATCTTTCTTGATAATCTGCGTTTGTTATTATTCAAAGGTGAATCGAAACAGCAACAACAACGACAAAAAAAAAAAGCAAGGATCTATATTTCTTTTTCAAAACAAAAATAGCAAGAGGCAAACAACAACAACAAAAAAAAAAAAAAACTTAGCTGCAGCGTGTCACGGGATGTTCTACTCAGGCTGGAGTCAAATAAGAACCCCAGAGTACTTTGATGTGACCCCACTCTGTAGCGGTAGGGATGGCGGTGTTGGTGGTAGTAGTAGCAGTGATGCCATCGTAAAGCAACAGTACTTTGGAAATGGCATTAGCGTTGTGGCGTGGCTGCCAGCGGCAGCACCACGTAGTGGAGCAGGAGCTAGCGGTGGGGCTTCTCTTTCTTTGGCGAGAGGAGGCAGGAACTCGCAAGGGCGGCGCGGCGCTACAGGAGTCTCTCAACAGTTTCATGTTAAGACCGCCACACCGATTGCGCCAATAACTGGCATGACGTACATGGAATGCCAGATCCTCGGTAGCGAGTACGCGCATCTTGCTAGCACTACAGATCAGCCAGTGCCCCCTGCCGCTGCTGCTGCACCTGCTACTATGGTGGCGGCGGCGTCATGGCAACCCCAACTAACACCCAATTCGTCTCATCAAGGCAGCAGCGCGAGGCCTCGCGGATCTCCCACTTCTACTCCTCCGGGCACATTTATGCGGGCCACAACCACTACAGCACCAACACCAGTAGTAGCGGCAGCAAGGACTGAAACAGGAATGACGACAGAACTCTCTCCCGCGTCTACGGCAGCAGTCACCTCGGCGGGTCTTGTGATAGGAGTGTGTCGTCGCACACTCACAACACACTCACTGCCTGGAGGGGAATCACACAGTGTGGGACTATTTACCGCTCAGAGGATGGTGCACAGTAACGGTAGGAGCGAGGCTGAGGCGGTCAACATGTCTCTTAATGGGGCACCACCACTAAATTCAGATGGCACGCTCCGCAATAGTTGCTGTTGTATAAGCAGTAACTCTAATCACTCTGTCATGGCTAGCGCTATGTGCCCTCCTTCCTCCCCTCCCGCCACTCCACAGCAGCAGTCAGCAGGAAATTCTATACTACCACCACCACCACACATCAACGACGGTGGTGAGGCACAGCAGTCCTATTTGGTGGCAGCAGCATCGCGTAGGACACTAGGCGTCGGCGACACGGTCGGGTGCCTCGTCAACTTCGTAGAGTGCACGATTGTCTTCACTCTCAATGGTCGTCGCATTGCGCCATTCATTGCCAACCTCAGTCGCCGTGGGCACAACGCAGACTATTTCATGGCAATCGGCGTGCAGAGGCGGCCTGCGGTGCCACTTGTCATGCGCGTGATTCTTAGAAGTGGGGTAGCAGCGCCGGGACCTCTGCGGCGCACACCAAAGAGGCACGCCGCCGTCTCCTCCTCATCGACGGGTGCTGCGGCGCCGCCTGGGGCAGCCGATGGTGTCGATTTTCTTGTGAATAGCACGCCAGTGGACAAGCCCAACGCGCACACCTGTGGTAGAAACCGCCGGAAGAAATTGCGAAGTGAAAGCGAGAATGCCTTGGCAGCGTCATCGTCACTGGCGTCTCCAACATCTCCATACCAAAAGTTGTCTAGTGCCGCTGTCGTTGCTCGTGCTCCAGTGGTATTCAACCTCGACGATTATGGAAAGGAAGTGGCAGAACATCTCGTGCGGACGGCTGGCGGGTATGCCTTCTGTGGGTCCTGGGGAGAGCAGGAGCTCAGCGACGCCAAGGTGGCGGCACTACTGCACCAGTACTTTGCGTCGCGAGGCATGACGCAGTCTCTCCTCACTCTTGGTGAAGAACTAGGCTCGCTCTATGCGGAAGAGGCGGTAGATGCTGCCGATGCCGCTGCTGCTGCTGTTGCTGCCGAGACTGCTCCTTGTAAAAGCGAAGCTCAACTGCTGTCGGTGGCCGCGAAATTTGAAAAAGAGAACTGCAAGAACAACAACAACAACAACAACCAGGGTAACAGCAGTGCTAGGCCTGTAGGCAGCGATGATGCTGATTATAATCTACCGTGCAGGCTTGGCTACCCTCAAGATGAGCTTTACGCACAATCGCTACGGCAGTGCGAGCACCTTGCTCATATCAGAGACCTCCTCCTCCACGCACGCCGCTCTCACCCTAGCACTGTTGCCTCCACTGGAGCCAACACGATAACGCAGCATGAGGGCAGCGGTGCAGCTTGTGCTCTTCCATTGCTGCTAGACAGTCGCATTCTCTCCGGTCGGGTTTTTGTCTTGTTGGTCGAGGCAACGGGCACATCTGCGGATGTGTTGTGGCGCGTACTCGCTCCAAGCCGCGCAGCGGGGCTTGCCTTTCTCGCCCAGCGGCAGGACATTCTTTTTCTTCTCAAATCACTTCAAGTTATTGAGGCCAGCGTGGCAGACGTGCTTGAGAGGTTGGAAGGCGGAAGCGAGAAGCACAACTGCGGCGCAGAACAACAACAACAGCACCAGCAGCAGCACGTACAGCGTACACGCGAAGATGTTACCAGCACCGCCTCAAGCGCGAGCTCAGCAGCGGCACGTGCCATGGAACTCTTTACATCCGTAGTGGTCACCCCCTTGTCCTGCGTTCAAAACAGCGGTAGCAATCGTGCCAACGTAAGTGGCAGGGCAGAAAGCAGAGGAATGAGAAGGGTGAAGAAGCAGTTAGAGCGTGAAGGCTCGTCTTTGTCCACAGCACCGTGCAGCACATCAGGGTCTTCAACCGCCGTGGAGAGGCTCACGCGGGCAGAGTGCTTTGATCGCTTTACGACGCTTGCGCAGCGCGCTTGCGAGGTGGCTCAGAGGATGACTGCTGCTGACGCCACGGCTATCGACGGAGCAGACCCATCGGCGGTACTTGAGAGGCAAAGCAGGGGACAGGAAGCAGTTGCGCCTAGGCATAGTGGGAGGGCACGTGCTGCGACACACAATAGCGTGGATGAATCCACAGAGCAACGGAAGAGAGCGCTGCTTGCTGATGAAGCAGAGCTGCGTAATGTCCTGAGCGACATGATTGGCCTCACGGCGCTCTCGGTCGTTCCTCGTGTCTGTGCTCCGACGCGGACGGCGCAGATCTCCATGGGACAGACGCTCGGCTCCCTTGCCTCCGCTCTTCACGACGCAGCCGCCGCTGACACCAGCAACCACCTCCACCACCTCCACAGCAGCAGCAGCAGTGGCAGCAACGGCAAGCACAACAACAACAACAATAATAGTGCTTCCACGGCTGCGACGGTGCATGAGGGAGCCAGCGAGGACCGCGGGTGTGCTGCTGGCTTGCTCTCTCTTGTGAATGAGTTCCTTGCGGAGTATCATCGTCGCGCGTGGTCTTGCGTGCATCACGCTGTGGAACACTTCAATGAGTTACTCGCTACTCAAGTGGCGCGGTGGGTGAGGGAGGTCAAAAGAAAAGAAAAAAAGTTGAAGGAAGAGAGGCTACGCGCGGCGGCGGCGGCAGAGGCTCCGTGTGGTGAGTGCAGCAGCAGAGGCAATTCGGTATCGAAGGCATGCAAGGAGGCCGTCAGCGTCACTGGAGGCGTAGATGACCGAGATGGAGATGATGGTGTGCTGGTGCCTCGAAGTGACACAGAGGGTACCGCGGCGCCCGCTAATGACAGCGGTAGCAACAGCAACAGCAGCAGTAACGCTGAAGAGGAAGAGGAGGCGGAGAGCGACAGACGCGGAGGTGTCCAACTTAGGCCAGCGGTCATTCCTGCAAGACGGAGAGTCACCGTGCGAGCGCAGCAGCGGCCGCTGCTGGATCCATCACGCATCATCACCACCACCACTGTAAGTGCTAGTGAGAGTCGTCACAGACGTGCAGAAGGGGTGCCTGACGTGGTCATCAAAGAGAAGAAGAGGAAAGAGGCGCTTACGGGCGAGGAGGACGACAACGACGACGACGATGGAGCGAGGGAGTTTCACGAGGTTATAAATGCCACCTCGCTCCGCGCAGTATGGCGTCGTGTGCACGCAGTAGCAGCTCTACACCCGCTGCTTGGTATCGCAACCGCAGCCTTCTTGCAGCAGATGGATCCGCAGCTATGTGGCGATGGTGTTGCTGTCGCTAGCGAAGCGGTGAAGAATACAAAGAAGAACTGCGAAACTCCCTCATCATTCATGCAGCAATTTGATAGAGGGTGTAAAGAGAATCAGCACCAGCAGTCAACACGCGTAGGAGAAGATGGTCCTCTTCCACAGCAAGATGTAGTGAAACATTCTCAAAAGGGGGCGCGATGGGCATGGGAAGCAGATGCAACGCTCTTGGCAGCGGTACGGACATACGCACAACGTCTCTATAAATTCTTATGATTATGAAGAAGAAATAGAAGAGAGAAACAAGGCTCTCGCTTTCCCTTTTTATATCTCCTCTCTTCTCTTTCCTTTCGCCATTTTTTCTTCCTCCTGTTGCTCTTTTATTATTATTATTATTATCATTCGTTGAGAAATATATATAACTGGAAGAAGGAAATGAAGAAAAGGTAGCACGCCACTACCGTGATGAGCATGCTAGTATATATGCATCTCATATGATGTTTCTCTTAGCAGAATAAAAAAAATATAAAAAAAAAAAGAAGAAACGGTTCTTGTATTTGAAAGAAGAATGAGTCATTCGATGCGTTTTCTTTTATACGTCTATTTCCCCTTGACGCGACTATAGCGCTCGCAAACTATACTAATTTGCCTCTACTTCTACACAACGTATCTTCTTTTCTTTTCTTTTTTTTTTTTTGAAGTATGTGGGCGTACATGTGTGTGTGTGTGTGTGTGTGTGTGTGTGTATGTGTATGTGTGTGTTTTTTTCAATATTTGCGTGGGTTCTTCAATTTTGCTTTATTTTATCTATTTTTTTTTCTATTTTTTTTTTTAAACTATTATCACGTTGCATTATTATTTATTATTATTTTTTTTTTGCTTTTTGCTTTGCGTACTTGGATGGTTTATTCTATCTGCTGTTTCGGCAAAACATAACAGAGGAGGAGGGGGGTGGAGAGGGCGTGACTGGCTTGATTGCAGATATCTCTGTGTCCGATGCCATTATTGTGCATTTTTTTGGTTTGTTTGTTTGTTTGTTTGTTTGTATGCCGGACTCAAACTGAAGTTTCTGAGGACGTAGGTATTTTATATATGTAGAGTAGCATATATATATATAGGGTGCGTGTGGTCACGCATGTACATACATGCACGCACCATTTTCAAACTGAGAGGAAAGGTTCTGTCATATCCCCTGCTTCTTATTTCCATTATTAACTTAATACCGCTTACTTTTTTCTGCTTTTTTTTTTTTCTTCTCTCTCTCTCTTTTCTGTGAACGAACCATTCAAGCAATAGCAATAGTAAAAAGGAATATATACAAATATATATACAAATATATATACAAATATATATATATATTCACACGAGCATAACGCTAGCACGGAAAAGCAAACAGGCGCAATAGACATAATGTCCGGCACTAAGCACTTGTACACCATTACTGGCCGGCGCCTGCCATCCCCGCCGCACCACCCTCCTTCTCGTTCCTCCTCCATCATGCGCCTCCCTACATACCGCTATGACCCAGGCCGCTACTCCGCCCCCAACTCGGCACACAATCGTCGCGAGATGCCTCACGACCGCAGCGCTGACCCATCAGGTAATTATATTCCCATCAGCGAGCGCCGCGCGTCGCAGGTGGCATTGTACAACAATAAGCCTCCCATGGAAGACCATCCTGATCTTGTGGAGGAGGCGAAGGACCCTGAGTCGCACTTGTCCATCGAAGACCGCCAACGCAGCCCCGCCCCATCGAGTAACGTGTCCAATCACTGCAAGCAGGCACGCGAGAGCAACAGTCGCCGCTCCGGAGACAGTCCGTGCTTGAATCGAAACTTCGAAGACGGCAGTGAGCTGGCAATGTCTATGACCGCGTCGGAGGCGATCACCGAGCGCTCCAGCAAAAAGCTACCCGCAGAGGCGAACCGTCATCGCTACCATCAACACGAGCAGCAGCGCAGCGTGCCGCCCAGCGAGTACTCAGAGGAGTGTGGGAGCCGCTTGAGCGGCACCCAAAAGCAGCAGAAGCCAAGGAAGCAACTGTCGCAGGATAGCCGCCGCCATTCTCACGACTCCCGCAGTGAGACCAGCAGCAGCAGCGCCTTGGCTTCCCACCACCACGCAAAGAAACATCAGAAGAAGCAACAGCAGCACCATGAGCAGCGCAGTGATACGAACCTAAACACGATCTCCTCGCGTGAGCGCGCGCGCAGTGCGGGACGTCGTGCTCCGCCACCAGCTGAATCCTCCTACCGTCCTGAGATGCCGCTGGTGCCCGCCTCACGCCTTGCCCCACCTGCACCGAAGTACACTACACGTGCTCCTCAGTTTTACGATGAGGGAAATGACCAGGTGCCGCTGTGCGAGCGGGTACGTGCCTACTCTGCAAGCCCCAACCGTAATGGCGATGTCGCGCTCACCACCACAGGCAGCTCCGCTGCTGCTCCGGTGGGTGGCACGGAGATTCTGCCTGATCTGCCTCACCTGCAAGGTCAGAGCGCGCGCACTGACGACCGATACTACCGCACGATTGTTCGTTTCATTGATAGACAACCCGAATCACAGAGGGCAGAGCTGGAGCGCATGTTAGACGAGTTTAACGAACGTGAGCAGGAGCTGTGCGAGGCCCTGACCGAGGCATACGGCGATGACTTCGAGGTGATGAGGTACTCTGTTTCTCCAGCCAACGTGCAACGCATTGAAGGTCGCAGCGGCGGCGGCGATGTGAATAGCCGCAAGTCGATGCAGCAGTCCATCGTGATGTTGAACGCGACGCAGAACTCCGCACACCCTAGCCACAAGTCAAGGACTCGCGGTAATGGTACTGCTGTATCCAACGGGGTTAATGAGAACCACCATTACAAGCACAATGGTAAGGGAAAGGGCCGCAACGACGACGATGACTTGGACGGGGGTGAGGGCGCTATGCTGACTCCTCCTGTGCCCCAGCGGGTGTAAACGAGAGAGAAAGAGAGCTGCAATGTTATTCTTTTTTTTTTTCTTTAAAAAAAGAAAGTAGAAGGAAACAAGATGAAAAGGGAAGGAAAATGAGCAACCGCAATTTTTTTTTCTTCTTCCTTTTTTTTTTTTTGTTGTGTGAACTGAATGAAATGGAGAAGTTTAGAGGAAGAGAATGAATCTGATAATGCGTTGGAAGGAAGAAGGAAAGCAAAAAAAAAAAGAAAAAAAAAATAGCAGTAACCTGGCTTCCTTTCTTTCAGGCTGAAAAGCCTCTCACTGCTGTTTTTTTTTTTATACTCTTCCTCACTGTTTGTTTCACAAACAGACAAGCAAAAAAAAAAAATGTTTGTTTCTCTCCGTGCTTTTATTGTCGTTGTTACAGTGATTCTCATTTCTGCTGTTGTTCTTTGCATTTTTTTTTTCTTTTCTGGTCTGTATATATATATATATATATACTGTTCGTTGCTGACCCGTGCCGTCCTGATATCTCCGTCCCCCCCCCCTCTCTCTCTCACATCTTTCTTCACTGTGATGTCCTGGATGCGCTCGCCTTTCACAAGCGCCACGCATGCAGTATAGTGTGGCGGGGCGGCGAGGGGAGAGGGAGAATGGTTTATACGAATATGCTGTAGAGCAGACACACACACACAAGGGTGTGTGTGCTTTTTTTTTTTGCCATTGATATTTGTTATAGAGTCGATTATGTAACGACACCTCATGCATCTCTCTCTCCACATATATATATACATGTGTGTCTGTGTGTGTGCGTGTGTGTGTGTGTGTTGTGGGCGTGTGTGTACGTCTATATGCGCTCTGTATTTATCGTATTCATGTTTCCTTCTACATATACACATACACGACTTTTTCTTTCTTTCTATTGTACTAATTTGCCATTATTGCTTGTGGGAGAAGAAGGGAGAGAGAAAAAGAGGGAAAAGGCTGAAAATGAGAAGTAAAAGAAAGAAAAATGAGCTATTGTTGTTGTTGTTGTTGTTTTCCTTCCAAAGCATTATCTTGGCGCCTGTATCTATATATGTAATATACTTTCAAGTACGTTTTTTATTCTTGTATTTTTTTTTGTTGACTTTTTCCTGTACTCAATATAAATGCTTCTTTCTTGTTGCTACCATCTTCTTCATTTTTTTATTGTTGTTTATTATTTCCCCCCTTTGAACTCTCTTTCTCTGACTTTCTCTCTCCTCGGCTCTAAGTGTCTTGTATGTATGTGTGGCAGAGTCTGTTTTTTTCTTCGTCTTCTTCTATTTTTTCTTGTTCTTTTTGTTTTTGTATCTATTGCCCTTGGGAACAAAAACTTTTTCAAAAAAAAAAACTTTTTTTCTTCCTCTGCTTGCCCGCACGCGCAAAGAGAGAGGTGGCTGATGGATGTGGCGGACAGTCACATACTCACATTTTTTAAAAAAAAAAAGGAAATGAAGAAAAAAGAAGAGAAGGTGGGAGATTATGTGGAAGGGGAAGTAAACAAAAATGATGAGTTGGTCTAGCGCTGGGCATGGAGATGTATATATATATACATCGCAAGCCTGTATCTATTTGTATCAAAAATTCGAAGAAGAAAAAAGCAAGTAACCAGTAGGTTGCTATCTATAAAAAAAAAAAAAAAAACTTTGCCTCCACTCTGCTTTTGCGTGTGTGTGTGAGAGAGAGAGAGAGAGCGAGAGCGAATGCATTGTACTGGTTACAACAGGCTCTCCTTTAAATATACCATTCTTCGCGCCGTTGCTATTATAATTATTTTTAGGTGGTGGCGGCTGGATGGAACTTTTGGAATAGTTGCGTGTATATTCTTCTCTCTTTTTCTCTTCTTGGAATTTTCTACCTATATACATATATATATACATATATATACATTGTTTGTGTACTGTTGATGTTGTTAGGGGGGTATACCAATCAGTAGCTATTGTTATTGTTTGTTTAGCAATCACATTTATTGTTAACCGTTTTTTTTAAAAAAATCATCATTATTATAATTCTGCAAGACAAGAAGGAGGAGGCAAAACATAAAAGGAAGCGGGGTCAGTAATGTCACGTTTCACTTCTTTCTATACTCTCTCCCTCCTGGTGCTTTCCCTTATTCTTCTTAACCTCGCAGCAGCAGCCCCTATCGCAACAGCCAGCAATGGTGACTCCACAAAGCCGCTCAGCACTCTTGCCACCCTGCAGGCAAGTCTAGTTCAACTCATTAATGATGAAGGCATGTTGTGGACGGTGGAGGTGCTCAGGACAGACACTACTACTACTACTACTACTACTGCTGCTGCTGTCGTCTCAGAGGATGACCATCACGTGGAGGCCAGTGGCGTCGAGGAGTGGATACCTCTCGGTGAGGCCCACGCGGTGGCGCAATCAGAAGAAGGCGGTGGTGTGCTGCGGATGCCCAACCTTGAGAATCACGAGACTGACATCGACGCCATTCCTGAGTCTCTCTCCTGCGAGGAGTACCGTGGAATATCACTGCGCTACTTGGTCGGCCGCTGCTTCCTCGATGGCGTGAGTGTCAGCGAGGTCGGTGATGTGTATATGGGCTACGTGGTGGCTTTCAAGCGTAGCAAGATATCGAAGGTCAACCACCATATGCGAAGGAAGTTTGCCAACTCACGACTGGGGACCGGGGAGGAAACCCCTGAAGCGACGGTGGGAGAAAAAGAAGGAAGCTCCACTGCCGCGTCACCGCTGCCCCAAGTACGCAACACCACAGCCATGTTGTTTGGGAGTGAGGTGGCTCTTCCAGAGGTTGGCGAAGAGTTTGACGAATACGATCATGATGGCGAACATGAAGAGGAAGGGAACGTCAACGATGAAAAAGAACTCCACGACCAGGGTGCGGCTAAGAAGACGCAACAGCAACAGCAGAAGAAGAAGAGTAGCAAAGCGCCGTCACTCGCTCTCGCGCGCGTCACGATTGAGGAGGAGTACGAGCAGAAGTACCAGCAACAAACGGTCTCGCCGGCTTCTTCACAAGCCAAAAGGGGAAAGAGCAAGAAACATAGTAAGAAAAATGTCGACATTGCACGCGCCGCGACCTCATTGTCGCCGTCGTCGTCGTCGTCGTCGTTCTCCACATCGTATGTTCTCACGCTGCGCTTTATGCCTACATCCAATGCTACAGGCATAGCAAACATCCCCGCCGGTCTTCGCATCCGCGGTGTCTCTGGCATCTATCGAAATCAACAGGCACGTAAAGGTGCGGTGGCAAAGACAGCAGCAACATCGACTCTGGTGAGCCGCTGGGGGTACCCAGTAGTCTTCTTGGGACTTCTGTATGGGCTGCTGTGGGCTGCTACCGCCGCCGTGCCTCGCTTGAGCGCGTGGAACAATACAAAGAAAGGAGGAGCGGGTGCACGATGAAGAGTAAGGATGTGGCAGCTGCAGCTACTGCAGGTCGTACCACCACGACCAGTGCCGCTTCTTCTGCTTTGCGTAGCAACAGGAAGTAAACACACCAGAGGAAAGGAGGTGTGTGTGTGTGTGAGAGAGAGAGAGAGAGAGATGGTTGCAGTTGACAAAAAAAATTTGAAATGTGCATGTGTGCATATGTGTCTGTGTCTTGATGTGTCTGCCCATATCAATATTCTCTTTCTTTTGCTTTGTACCTTGTCATTAGTAGTTGTTGCTGCGACTCATTACGCTTTACTTTAGAAAAAAAAAAAAATTAAGTGGATGCGCATTTATACGCATTTAGTGTTATGAAAAAGAACAACAATAAAAACAAGATATTAAGAAGAGAGAGAAGTTGAGTTTTCTGTTGCTACTGTTCTTTCGGTTGCTTGCCTGTTGTTTCTTTTGCTAATGAGAAGTATATTTATTTATTTATTTATTTTTAAAAAAAGGAAGAATCAGGCATCTCATGAAATCGCACACGCAGAAAAGAAAAAGCGGCAAAGTGTTGCTTCACTTCATCATCTTTTTTTTTTTCTTTTGACTCGTCTACTATCTCCATTATTTCTTTTTTTTTTTTCTTCTTGAATACTAAAAAAAAAAAAAATTGCCCTTTATCTTCAACACCAGTACAAGATAAGCATAGAAAAAAAATATATATATATACTCACACACACGCACGCACAGTGGTGTCTATTAAAATCTCATTCATATACGCCATAAACGCACAGGCACATACAAAATATAAACATACATACGGGATGCTCCACACATCGGGAAAGTGTCGTGCACTGTCGTGCACAGGCTGCCTTCTTGCTGGTGGTGGGTACAAGTACTTTGAAGACATGTATCCGAAGCATGATCCAGCCCCGCGTTATGCCTACTACGAGGATCAGATGCGTGGTGCGACGGTGAAGTCGCTCGAGTTCAAGAAACAGATGTCAGAGAGTGAGAAGCTGCAGTACTTGCATAACTGGAAACGAGACAAGGAAGGACTCACAGCGCCGCCGGAGTTTGGGTGGCCAGAGGAGTGGGGGCCTGAGCCCGGTGAGGAAGGTCATAACGAGTGGTACAAGAAGCAGCGCATGTACATGTCCTACGAGGAGAAGGCGAAGTTTGACCTGCGTTCGGGGGTGCCAGTAGAGAAGAACTCGATGCGACATCAAGAGATGCCCTTTCAGAAGCGCATGAAGGCGGCCTATCAAAATTTAGAGGAGCGCGATCCGCAGTACTTTGATCCTCGCCAGAGGAAATACTGGGCACAGTACTCCTACGAAGATCAGAAGGACACCATGGCCAAGGCGAGGGATGAATATCTCAAGGAGTGGCTAGACAAGCCTGAAGTGAGTAAGGAGAACGTCGCAAAGAAAATTGGGGAGTACAATGGCACAGCGAAGCAGCAAAACATTAAGGCGGTGGAGCGGCGACCGGAGTGGGAGCTTGCACCTTTGCCAGACGATGCCGATGGGTAGTTCCCTTTTTTTTTGCTTTGTTTTTGTCTTGTTTTTTTTTTTGACTGTTTTGGTGTGTGTTTTCGTCTTTCTTTCTCTTTTTCTTCCCTCCTATCTAATTCTTGTAAGCGGTGCTGTCGTGGTGGGGTTGGTATTTATCTATATATTGGATGTTTGTATTGTGTGTGTGTGTGTGTGTGCTGAAGCAAACAAAAGGAAACAGTTGAAAAATGAGAAGGCGGAAGGCAAAGCACAAAAAAAAAAAAAACGTTGCTAGTGGGCATCTATACACGCATATATAACATGTGTGTGTGTCTGTGTCTACATAATTGCTCATATTGTTTACCTGATGACAGGTCATTCGAATTATTTTTTTTTTTAGAAAAAATAAGAATAAAGGGTCAGCAAAACACTCAACAATATTTATGACAACACACATATTCTAATGCTTCAACTCTTGATACTTCTTATAGTTGGTCCTCCCTCTCATTCTTGACCACTGCTTGTTAGATCTTTCTTTTTATGATTGTGTTGTTGCTTTTCTCTTTTCTTTCTTTTTTCTCTTTTTTTCTCCTCAAAATGGAAAAAATTTTGTCTTTCAGGAGTGCCACAGTTTTTGCAGTGTAATTTTTTTTTTTTTTTCAAAATCATCACTTAACAAAAAAAAAAGAAGTAAAAGGAAAGAGAAATTGTATTTTGCCTGCATCTTCTTTATTTATTTATTTTTTTTGCTCGTAAGCATGCTCCGTCTTGTTGGCACGCAGGTGCAGAAGCGCCTTGGTCGTGCGGCAGCACTCACGTGCGCCTCCATGACGCAGAGCTCAGCAGCAGCAGCGCCATCTGGCGCGCAGGTGGTCCCACCGGCAACCTCCGCAAAGCCGGCGAGCTCCACCGCCCAGACTCAAGCTAAACGTAATCACGCAGTGGGGTCGTCTTCTCCACACAAGTTGAGCAGCAATACCAGCGATGCCTCCGCCTATGTTGGCAACAGTAGCGATGACATCCCGTCTTACTCCGCAGTCCAACACGCAGGCTATCTCGCTCTACACAGTCGTCGTTTGTGGCTGCCACTACTCATGTGCGGTGGGTACTACGCGATGGGCCCTGTGTTTGCGGCTGCAGGAGCCGCCTCTACGGTTCAGCAGTGCGCCTACTTGACCGCCTGCGTCATCGCGCAGCGTTTGAGTGTTCATGGCCGCTCGAACAAGTTAACGAAGGACATGCGTGGTTACACGTGCGTAGTAACTGGTGGCACGAGTGGTATCGGGTTGTACACCGCGATGCAGCTTCTGGACATGGGTGCGAATGTAACTATTGCATCCAAGTCAGGGAAGGAGGAAGCTACCATGCAGTTTTTTATGGATAACTGTCAGGTCAACCCAACCTTTGACAAGGCGGCGGTGGCGGGAGCGGCGTGTGAGCCTCTTGAAAAGCGAGTCACCTTTATTTCTATGGACTACAACGATCAAGTAGATGTCATGGCTGCAGCCGCCCGCATCAAGGGGCGGTTTGACAACTCGATCGATCTCCTCGTGAACTGCGCCGCCGTGTGGACGGAGGACCCTGCCGTCACGAAGCAAAACTTTGAGGAGCACATTGGTGTTAACTTTCTAGGTCCCTTTCACCTCACGGAGGCGCTGCTACCGGCACTGCGCAGATCACGTAAGAAGTGTGGCCGTGTTGTGTACGTGACGTGTGCCTCTCACAATGGCGTGCGTACGGCTAAGGTGGTGGAGGAGCGGATGCTGCTGAAGCCGTCGGTGGACACCGACCAGATCACGGCGCGCTGCTATAGTGCATCCAAGCTGGGTAACATTTATCACGCTCAGTCGATTGCGCTGCGCCGCTACGAGGGCATTCCACTCAACCACCATAGCGCTAGTGGGTTGCATCCAGTCGATGTGTGCTGCGTCGATCCCGGCTTCTGCTTCACAAACCTGCAGCGCAATCGTGGGGGTGGAAGAGATTCATATGGGCACGAAGTAGAGGTAAAGCCGGTGCTCGGGACAAGTGTCTTTGGCCGTGTCCTGCGGTCGCTGTGGATCAAGGACGCCTACGAGGGAAGTCAAACCGTCGTGAACTGCTGCGTGCGCGATGACCTGGAGCAGGGCAGCTACTACGCGGAGTGTGCGCACATGCCGAGTGGGCTGAGCAAGCGGGCACAAGACCCCAAGGCACGCGAGGACGTTATCCGCTGGGCGATGGCGAAGACGATCGCCAAGTACTACAAGACTGAGTAGCGTGAGAACGGAGGAGGAAGTAGTTGAAGAAGAGGAGGCTGAAAAAGAAAAGAAGAAACACGAGAAATGGAAAGAGAAAGAAAGAATGATTGAAATAGAGAGAGTATGAACAATAGACGAAAAAAGAAATGAGAAGGGAGGGACGCATTTGAGGAGTAGAGTGCGTCGTTCCTCCTCCCTCCTCCTCCCTCCCCCCCCCCCCNCCCCCCTACGTAGAGGCACACATACGCGCACCGTATTTGTATTTGACTAGTGCGTGTGACTGCTCCGTCCCTGTGTATATACGGAATTGTTTATGTGTGCCTGTCAAAGGAGAGAAGAATAAAGAAAAAGAAAGAAAGCACCGCTGTATTTTCCTTTTTTCCTATTTTTTCATTGGGATTCGTTTGTTGGTGTTGAAGAAAGGAAATAAGAATGGAAAAAGCTGTCATTTACGTATGGTACACGTGTATGCATGCAGAAGTGTAGCATAATGCAGTACCATGTACCTTCCCCCCTCTTTTTTTTTCTCTCTTCTTTTGTATGCGCGTTGTTGTTGTTGTTGTTGTTGTTGTTGCCCCTTCCTCTCTGCATTCTTTCTTCCTTTGTTTCCTTGTTTGCTTGTTCTTCTCTCAAAAATTATTTTGTCAGGCTGTGAAGTCACAGAGTGTACACCCACTGCAGCAAAAGCACAAAAAAAATGAAAAAAATATATATATAGAACTCATGTTGTTTTGTTAATGGTGGTGATCAGTGATACTTGTTATTTATTTTTTTCACATCCTTCTTTTTCTTTTTCTTTTTTTGTTGTTGTTGTTGGTGTGTGTGTGTGTGTGTGTTTCACATTAATAACTTCATTTGGAAAGAAAGCAACTGTTATTTTCTCCGTCTTGCTTTATTTTCTGTTGTGTCTCTATACACGATTGCCTATATCTTTCATCTATACTTCATTGCCTTTATTTCAATTTTGTGTATGGAGCTATATCTTTCTTTGTATAATTTTCTCATTCTATTTTTTTTATTATTTTTCCTTTGTTGTTGTTGTTGTTTCGTCTTCATCACAGCATGCAACACATAACATTTACACACACACATACACGCACAAACACAATTATCACAGACAGAGAAAGTGGAGGAGACAGGATATATACCGCTAGATGAGGAGACTTCTGTTGGACCACACATTTCGTTGCTTCATTATAGCACCATCGTCACTGGCACGTAATGGAGTGGCTGCCACGAGATCTTGTAGGCTCTCTTCCCAATGGCTTTGCGAGCCTTCAACTGTACAACAGCGTTTTTTTACGTGCGCAACTAGCAGCAGCAGCAGCGTTTCACCGTGTAGCAGTACCTCTGCGGCCTTCAAGCGCACAGTCACGCTACTTGGCCCAAAGTCCTTTTCTCATCTCAAGCAGAAGCCAATGTTTCCCGGCGGGTTCCGTGAAGTCACCAAATTCGAAGGTGAACACCGATACAACTACGGTCTGCACACCTACACCATTTTTAGAGAGTCTGTCGCCATTGCAATTATCCCTGCTGGGTGTCTCGTTGCCTATGTAGCCATGAAGTTTCCCCAGTTCCCGGTTCCTTCTTTTGAGCTTCAAGTGCTCTACTTGATTGGTCTTTTTCTCGCCGCACGTGTGGTGTCACGCGGACGCCAGAACCGAATCGTGAAGGATCTCACGGGCAGACACATCGTCATTACCGGTGCGACCAGTGGCATCGGAAAGGCAACGGCTGCTCAGCTAGCCGCCATGGGGGCTAACATCACTGTCGTATCACGAGACGGCCCGCATGTGGCGGACGCACTCAAGTACATTAAAAACTTCTGCAAGTACAAGGATCAAGAGGAGCTGCAGTGCATTACTTTCAATGCGCTTGATCTTTCAGATTTCATCGCCATTCGCGACTACTGCAGACGAGCGCGACAACATCGCAAGCCAATCGATGTGCTCGTCAACAATGCGGGTTTGCTGCAGCGGACGGAGGCGAAGACACGCTTTGGTGACGACATGCAGCTTGCCGTGAACTTCTTGGGTCCTTATCTGTTAACCGAGGGGCTTTTACCGCTGATACAGAACTCGCAGGGTCGCATCGTGAATGTGTCGTGCTCTGCTCACGTGGGTATCAAAGGTCATATAGTGTCCACCTATCTTACTGGACGCGGTGTGTGGTCAGAGAAGGTTGCTCACCGCTTTGATGGTCTTGAGCAGTATGGACTCTCCAAACTTGGTGTTATCCACCACGCTCAGGACCTGGCAGTGCGCTCTTATCCAGAGCCCCCTAAGCAGCGCCTGGCCTCACGTCTGCGAACGCAAAAGGACGCAAAATTACAGTCTGGCCAAAAGCAGTTGACATCGGCAGAACACGCCGCGGAGCATAACTTGGATCCCCTCTTCACCACCTGCGCGTGCACGCCCGGTGGGGTGGTGACGAACGTGTACCGCGATGTGCCTCTTGCCCGCACCTTCAAATACTTTTACTATGCGTATCTTCTCATCATGCGCTCGGCATGGGAGGGGAGTCAGGTGGTGGTGAACTGCTGTGTGCGCGATGAATTAAAAAACGGTGGCTACTACATGAACACCACGTATCAGCCTGCAGGTCTCTCGAAGGCTGCGTGTGATGTGCAGGAGCGCAATGAAGTGATGGCGTGGGTACGAAAGAAGATGCAGTCGTATATGAAATGGGAGCTTTAAGAACGATACATCTATACATACATATATCTGAATGAATGGGAGAGTGCGAGAGAGAGAGAGAAAAAAAAAAAAAACGAAAAGGAAAGTCAATCCATATTTATTTATTTATTTTTAAGCCTTCGTTGCAAAGATGAAGAAAGAAAAAATAAGAGGAGCAAAAGCTCTGTGCTTGTGTCCGAGCAGAATTTAAAAACCGCATTGACATATGATGAGCACGTCCTGAGTTACCCCCTACACAATACTAATTCCCTCTCTCTTTCTTTTCTTTCGTGTTCTTTATTTTGTATCATGAAGCTTCTATCTAAGAAATTTACATATACACTGCCATCTCTTTTTGCTGTATCTACGCATATATATATTTGCTCTTGTTTTAATTCCCTTTTTTTTCTTTGTACGAATATGGGGCTTACTCAAGACCAGACTCAGCGCGTGAAGACTGCCTTTCTTAGCTATGCTCAGGGTCAGCCCAAGGTGAGCGAGGCTATGATGGACCAGCTTATCTGCGGTGCCGTTCCAGGGTTGACTTGGGAACAGCTTCAGCAGCGGAAGGCAGTGAAGAAGGCGGCGGCGGATGGCTATGACATGGGTGGCTTCTTCGCTATTGTGAATGCCGATCCGGCGTACGTTGCTTTCATCTGTCAGCACTTTCCTCCGCAGCCGGTGGAGCAGAAGGTTCAGGTGGATGGGCTCGAGATGAAGGTGGCCAAGGGCTTTTGAGAGAATAAGTGTTCAGCAGCGAGACGGAAGAAGAAGGATATATTTATGTAAAAGACGAGAGAGAGAGAGAGAGAGGGAGAGAGCGTGAGTGAGTGTTAGCAAAGAACGAATGAGGAAAATTGGGAGATAGGCGGAGAGGCATCACTACCAGCGAGCTTTTTTATTTTTTCTCTCTCTTTAACTTACTCTGTTTCTCCTTTTTATCATTGTTTGTTTATCCTCTATGAGTTTTTTTTCTTTTTCTTTTTGTTTGCTTGTTTGTGCCTCACTCCTTTAAAAAAGAAAAATTCTCTTTCTCTCTGTCCCTATGACTCCCAAGTGAATAAAGATGAGTACTTTGTGTGGCTACGACTAGTTTTTGCTTACTTGAGGAAAAAAAAAGGGGGGAAGAGGGAAGGGGGAAGAAGGGGAAGAGAGAACTTTGTATATATATATATGCTTAAAGAAACATCAATGGGTACGTGCCATTCTCGTATTCTCTGTTGGGGAAAAAATAAAAATTTAAAAAAAGTCGCTGTGATGATATCTCCCAGATTCTTCTTTGTGTGTGTGTGTGTGTGTATCTATCCTCCTCAACCATTACGAGTTTGCTTAACTATTCTTTCTTTTTTTTTCATAAACCTATTTTTTTTTTTTGTGTGTGTGTACGAAACGTACATATTTGTATTTTTATATGTCTGTTTATATATATATTAGAAAGGGGGAAATAGGAAACACATTTTTATTCTTTAGAATCAGGAAAATAGTGGCCGTAAAAAAAAAAAAAAAAGAAGTTATATTAAAGAAAGGAAATGGCTGACTTTCAGGTGGACGATGAAATTGCCCGCCTCGAGGCAGAGATGGAGAAGGACGACCAGCTGCGCGCACAGGAAGGCCTCCCACCCGCGTCTAGCTTCATCCCCCAGGCCCAGCAGCAACAAGTCCAGCAGCCCCAGACAACCCCGTTCATGGGCTTTGCACCTCAGCAGCAGCAACAAGTCCAGCAGCCGCAGCAAAGTGTCTTTGGCGGTCAGTTTAGCTTTGGTGGCTTTCCTATGCAGCAACAGCAAGTCCAACAGCAACAGCAAGTGCATCAGCAGCCACCTCAGCAGCAGCAGATGGATCCTACCGGGTCCGCCCCGAAGGGTCATCAGTTCAGTAAAGACAGTGACGGTCGCTCGATCTTCGTGGGCAATCTTCCCAAGGGTGAAAACGGTGGTCCGACGACGACGCCACAGGAACTCGCCAACTACTTTTCTGATTGTGGTCCGATATTGAACTGCACGCTCCTCGTTGACCGTGCGACCAATCAGCTCAAGGGCACGGCCTACATCGAGTTCGCCACCTACACCGCCATGGGAACCGCGATTGACACGAAGAACAACTCTGTTTTCAACGGTAGTACCATAATTGTATGTTCATGAACGTTTCCGTTCATACACCCACACAACTCCTTTATTGAGTTACCATGGAACACGAACGCTTGGGGGGAAGTAACTCTTCCTTCTGCGCTTCTGTTCTGTTTCTTTTCTTCTTAACTGCTTTCTCTCCCCTTCCCAAACACATATATACGTGTGTGTGTGTGTGTGTGTGTAGTCTCTCCCCTCCCTCCACTCCCTCC
>JASANZ010002132.1:0-51139 GCA_030849805.1 Sergeia podlipaevii
TGTCGAGAGTGGCAATTGCTTTCCGCTGAAACTACAAACGGTGCCGACTTGCGTCCCTCGCGTACCGCGCGCGGATCCACTTCACGCGGACTGGCAGCCGACTCGGCAATGAATCGATCAATATACGGGAGCGGATCCATCCCAGTGAAGAAGGGGTCAGAGTCAGAGAAGATCAGCACATCCTCGTCAGACAGACCCGCCTCAGCAAGAGTATTAAGCACAATATCAATTTTACTTAAAAGCCGAAAGTCTTGATAATCATACCCAATGACAACTGTCGGCAGCCCACTCATATACGCTGAGGCAACGTTGACGCACAGCTCATCGGTGATGTGTGTGCTGACAACAACAACCATCACACGCACCTCGCCACCCTTGCCATCCGGGCGGCGCAGGTATACCTCCTCTTCATTGGTTGGTGAGGGTTCTAGGGATTGGGGTTCGCTGGAAGAAAATAGCCACCATAACAGCATGACCTGAAGCGCAATAAGCAGACACACGGTAGCGTAGAATGCCCTCTTCGCGCATTTGGGCGACCTGAGCTTAACATGCCATTTACTGGTATTGGGTGTCATTGCAGGTCAAAAGGTTCAGATGTGACAGAGAATTGACACTGAAAGACGCCACGCTGTGCACAGATGAAAGTCCGCTGTGTAGACGCTGACAAAAGGTGTTTAACTATCAAAAAATATATTTGCAAGTGAGATAAGGAAGGTATAGCATTGCCACGTAGTACAAGTAAGAAAAAAGATATGACAAAAGTAGAGTAGTATACAAGTTTAACAGACAGCTATTGTGCGTCAAGTGACCCTGGATGATGGTCAATTCGATAGTATGTTGCCATCACCACCGAGTGGGAGGACTACAGCAACCTCTTTATTCTTACTGCATGTAAAGTTCCGTACCGCACTTCCAACATTCACAGTTGTAATGAGTCTCAGGAAGAAGCTTGAAATTAGCATTTGCTATGGAATCACAGTGTATTTATACTTGTTACAATGAAAAAAAAAAGGCAAAGAAGAAAGCTGCAAAGTAGTGAAATCCACAACGCAACGTCGAATAACATACGTAGCAGCTCACTACAGCTAGCTGGTACGTGCCAGCTATGAATGAAGCAAGAAAAAAGTCACAATATATCTGTGCTCAAAATGAAAAAAGGGAAAGTCACCAAGCAACATAAGAAAACCCCCTCATCTTTACAGCAAAAACAATACTATTGCCACAAAAATAACAAAATCCCATAACAAAACTGCAGTCCAAAAAAAAAAGGGAGCAAAAAAGATTACTAAATACTTCTCTACCTCTGGAGCATTTTACAAAAAAAAAACAAAAAAAAACGGGTACGCTCAGCACAAGCAAACAGATCTGTAGATATGCGGGTTAATACAAGCAAGTACCTGTCGGCACAACTGGTAACTCTTTGAAATTAGAATGGAGAAAGAGTTCAAAAGAATAAGAAATAAAGATTGCATATTTAAAAAAAAAAAAAATGTCGCCTACTTTAAAAAACTCGCAGCGAAATAACGGGGGCACCATTGATGTTGCATTGTCGCCGTAAGAACACAACCAACTCTCTTTACCATAATGGCGCACCTTAAACAGAGCTCCATCAAGCACATCCCCGCAAGTGATCTTCATTTTTATTTTTCTTCGTAAACACCTATTTCCAGGTCTGCTCTGGCGCGCCAGCCACCATTCCAAATACCCCCTTACAAACAATCGCCTAGAACTCCATATGCGCGAAGACGTGGAGACCGGTCCCTCAGTCGGAGGGTAGTGCGGGGCTCACGCTAGATCGGATGATCAATGTGGATTGATATCGCTTTCTGGGCTTCACCACACCCTTTTAATCCATCCTTGTGTACACGGCCGAAGCGAGGAGGGGAGGGGATACAATCTGCTCGAGAGCGAAGACAACCAAGTACATGGCAAGCACCTTGCTGTTGTAGAGTTTGTCCCGCTTTATCTCCTGTAATTTGTATTTAGCTCGGATGGTTGCTAAAGCTGGGCAGCTGAGAAAGTGACCCGAAGTTTCCACACACACCTCGTGTGTCGGAACCATGGGTCTCTCTTTACCCTGTACTGAGCATCATTGTGGTATCTATCTAAGTGTAATGTGAGAGAGATACCATTGGCAAATGTCTTACTGCACTGCGGGCAGAGAAGTCTAGTGGAGGGGTTCTGAACAGTAACACGCACGTCCTTCTTCGCAGCAACCGTGTACTGTCTCACCTCGGGGTGCCTAGTGCGCATATGGAAGGCAAGGCCGGCTGTGGAGGTGTAGGGCCGTTCGCGGGAGCTGCACGGGTGCAGCACAGGGTCTTTCACGTTGGCGTCTGGTGTGCTAGAGTCTCCGACCTTATGTATCTTGAACATGTGCACGTGCATATTGCCCCTGTACGCATACTCGTTCGAGCAGTACGGGAACTTAAAGCTCAAAATCGTAACGGAGTTGCTCTTTGGCTTGCGGCGTGGTGACAGCTTGTTATCTGGTCTTTCAAAGGGTTTCTCATCTGGATGATACCGTCGTGTGTGATTTTTTGGCGGCGGTAGTGAATAATAAATAACAAGGCGCATTGTGGAAGTGACGGTTCTGGCAGCCGTCGCACGCAGTTGTGTGGCGTTGCCAGCGTACTGTGTGTCCCAGGTCTCTCAGACAAGGATTTACCCCAGGCCTGTATGCCGAAGTCACGAACGCAAGGTACATTTTCAGGCTTCTGGCTTCCTCCAGCACGGAGTACTAGTCCCCAATATCACGAAGAGATGGCCGGCATCATCAGGGATGGAAGATTACAACTAAACTCTGTAACGAGACAAAGCAAAATTGCATAACTGTCAAAATACAGCAACACTCTTCAAAAATAAAGAGAGTCTCAATGCCCAAAAAGCAAACAGTGTAGTAAAAGAAATAGAAGCAAGTCTCGCGAAAACAAAAAGACGTCTCAAGTTATCAGTCAATTAAACTTTTAGAAAAGAAGAAAACAATAATAACATAGCCAGATTTGAATAGCCTCACCTCTACAAAAATCTATTTATGAAATAAAGTTTCATTTAAAAAATGTATCACAAACGCTGTCAACAAACGGAATACCGCAGTACTATGATCTCTCTAAAGCTACAACACGTGCCAATTTCATGCCTAAACACACATACGAAAAAAGAATGAACACGAAGCACATCTTCCAGCTGTTTTTCACGGAACAAACTCCAAAAGACAAGCATTCATATAACAAACCTCAAAATGAACTCCTCGCACATGAAAAAATTAAGCAGTAATAGCGCACTATAGTTCCATGATATATTTGTCAACACACTATGAAAATCCTTTACAACTGGAAAAAAACCACAATGAAAACAATAGTGTATATAATATGCCATCAAAAAAAATTAGGATGCAATGTCAACACCACCAAAAGAAAAGCGAAAGGAAGTGCTACGACAACCCGCGCATAAATGTCATTTCATTTGCGCTGAAAGAACACTTGCAGGGATCGGCACTGGCACGCCCACGCGTGCTAGAAATGACAGCGGGATGAAATACGTGGTTTCTCCACCCCGGGGGGGGGGGGTAGTTGGTATGATTGTAAGTATTTATCTATGGCGGAGGACGGAATGCCCGCGTACAGCGTTAGGTTCGTTTACTTCGCTTCTGAACATGAGAGTGGCTACATTATCATTTCTTGAACATGTGCAGGTTTTCATATTGTTTCTCTTCGCCCCTTATTTTTTTTCTCTTGCGGCTTTGTAGTTTTAGGTATACACAAATTCTGTTGTGATATATAAGATGGCCACCTGGGATCCAAAAAGCTACATAGCGGAGGTAATGGGGGCGTCACACGTGACAGAGCATGAATCATATTCTGGGTCTTATTACGAATATACGATGCAACTGCTGCGAAGGGGTGAGCTGTCGGAGAGCATTGAGAAAACTCTGACGAATGAGCAGTCCCAGAGAAGTGTTATAACGACGCCTTTTTTCAATAAAGATTTTTGCGTGTCTTCGATTACTATGCTTAACGAAAGTGATTGTGAAAAACAATTTCAAGCAGTCACACAGCGTGCAGAACGAGACATTGTTGAATCAGCCAGTAGCTTTCACGCATTTTGTCGTGCTTTGGAGAATATATATGGAGATATTATCTTGAGCGTGCCTTTCAGTGAAGAGAAAAGAAGCTCTGCAAGTCTGGCAGGATTTCAGCAAACACAGCTGGGGAAAGAGGTTTACTTGCTTTGGAATATATTGAATGATTCTGCCTTTTGTGAGCTGTCAGTTAACACACTTTTATCAGGGACACACCTGCACTATTGCTCTAGTGAATCAACATGCAGCGTGGGTATTCGTGGGTGTGCCCCTGTGGAAGGGGAAGTTACTTTTGTTAAACTTGTATCTCTCGGCAGCTGTGGAAAAAAAGCTGTTTGCCAGTACACCTTTTGCACACAAGATGATTCCCTCTCTTGCGCCGTTGCTGTTTGCGGGGATGATATTCTATGGATGTTCCTCATCATGTTTAGATTGTCGCTGTGCTTTTCGTGTGAGGAGGTCGTTCAATGTCTACAGCGCATATGCAGTTTTGAAAAAATGATTTCTGATTTTTATTGTGACTTCTCTGACGGCTACACCATCATGCGTGATTCTCTCGTCGAGAAGCGGAAAGAAGCGTTCAAGAAAAGCTCGCAGCTATATAACATGAATTCTCATCTTTTGAAAGCTGTGAAAACTGGCAATACTGCTGATGCCTTTCATCATTTAGAAAATAAACATGATGCTGAACTTTTTCGCCGTGTGATGGGTCTTTTGGAACGAATGGCCAAACTGCCAACACTGGCAAGTTGTCTTACTTCCAGTGGAGAGGTATGCTGTCAGCTTCTTGACTCATTTCAGTGGATGGGTTTATCACGTTCGCAAGCTGTTGTCAGCCTACAGCATTGCAGTCCGCTTTACAACTATTTATTTGAAAAAGGTAGCAACGTGGCTATTACATTTATTGCTGAGAGCCTATTGCCACGACTAGCTGGTAATGTGCATTGGTGTTTCGTCACTGATGCTTGTACGCTTTCGTTTGGAGACCATACTGTTCGAGTTCCGACTGCCGTTGCAAAAAATTCGTTGTTTGTATGTGTGTTTACTACAAGGGAGTCGTTTCTTATTGGAGATAGTGCGGTTGTAATTGGTGACATCTCTTTGGGATGGAGTGCAGATGATGGGATCAAAATCCACGACACAGTTTATGACAAATGTGATTCTTTTGCGGTAACACCTGTGCTGTGTACAATGCTGCACACACAATATGGAATAGTTGGACTAATGGGGTACAGCTGTGCTGTTGGCAGTCACTTTCCTCCTTCTTTGATATTGTGTGCTCCTTTTCATACTGTTGGTATGCCTCTTGATGAAAAGAACATTGACCCAACGTTTACACTTTATTTTTTTCCAAAGAATTCTTCTCTTTTTAGTGGAAATACTCTTGGCTCTTTTGTTGATGATCTGCCATTTTCTTTATCACTTACACAGCGTTTTGAGAGCCAGCTTGCATTTTCATATAAACTTCGGTGCCGCTTGAACCAAATAATCCCTCAAGAAAACTCTAGTACTGTTTTGTTATTATTGTCTGTTACTACTATAGACGAGTTTGGAAGCGATATTTTTTGCGTTTCTGTGGATCAATGAAACAAAGAGGGGTAACTTTGTTGAAGTCTGGTTCCAAGTGTGATATGTCTGCAATTACATGCAACTAGACAGATAATGGAGTCTTTTTTTTTCAATGGGGAGTGGGCTGTTGTCATCAGGGTTTATGTTATTCTGATTATTATTATCTCTGCTATTGATGAATAAATATATATTTTTTTCTGCAGTTGCTATGTAACATTACTATATTTACTATTATTATTATTTTTCTAATGGTATTGATTTTTTTGGGGTTTTATTCTTTATTTTTCCTTTCCCTTTAACGTAATGTGTTTTTTTTCTATTTATTTGTATTTATGCTTTTTTCACTGCACTTGCCGCTATGTCCTTCACTAATTTTCTTTCTCTCTTTTTTTTCTTCTGTGCCAAATAAAGTACGTTGTTATTTTCAATTCAATTAGGGTAGCTTCTTAGATACATCTAAGCAAAAGAATGACACCAGAGTACTTGACGACGACTGAAAAGTCGCGGCTTCTGGAGTTGCTTTCCGACACAACACAGACTCTTGCTGGGATTGAGAAGAAGTTTAAGGATTTTGCGTCAACATCTCGTTATGTCGCTGTTGCTCATGAGCTCCGGAGCGTAATGAAAGAATTGCTTGCTTTTTCCGAAGGTGCTGCACTTATCTGTGCTCTTCAGATTGTGGATATTATGCGGAAAGCAGACTGTGCTCCAGCGAAGGCCCTCTTTTATGAGGTACTTGTGGATCTTGAGCGGTCGATACGAAAAGACATGTTCTACGCAGAGCAGATCAAATATACTTCCAAGGATACGAAGGAGAACAAGAAGAGCGTTGAGGCCACTCATGCGGACATTTATCGTATGCACTGCGTTGCGAAAGTATTTGCCTTTCAACTCCTTGCCAGTTTCACCAAAGGCGATGATAGGGTTGCATCTATAGTCAATAAGAAGCAGGATGCTGTGGACACAGAGCTGGAAAAGTGGGAGGGGTCTGGTGCGCAAATCAAGGATATTCTTGGGGAGCTTGGGAGTTGCTGGCAGGTGGAAGGTGGTCGGGAGAGCTGTGGGATGGGGCTACAAAGAGGTGCAGTTTTTGATACTGAACCAAAGCGATGTGCCGCAGTTGCTTTACAAACTGCTTCAGTGAAGTTGCCGTCGGTTCCCGTGGCTGCGGGTGAGTTACAATATCTTCTTCCTGGAATGAAGGCATCAGTCTTGTTCGACGATCAGCCCGCGTCCGCTGAATGGGAAAAAGGTCATAAGCTTCTTGCCATGGCACGCAGTGCACCGCTTTCAAATGACGACCAAACGCTCCTGCTTCAGTCATTGACAGCGCAGCTTGTTCAACGTCTTGGCGTTTGCGAGAACCTTATACTTGATACTACTTCTCACAACCCTGAAGTGTGTGCTGCACTTCTTCTTTCTGTACCGCAGGCTGCTTCTAGTGAGCTTATTCAGGGTTTGCTGAAGAGTAATGTGCCGACTGCGAAGGTGGACTCTGTACTGGTTTTCGCCGCTAAAATTCTGGAGCAACTGAATGTGCGAACGTTCATCTCGGAACGGCTGAAGGGCTTAGAGGGTAAGAAATTTCTTTCTGACAATGAGAAAGGGGCTCTGTCGGTGTTTATGGCCACACTTCACGACTTAGTGTGCAAAGCTGGCAAGGAGAACAAGGAAATCTACGTCGCAGAATCTGTGAAGAGCTGGCTGGACCCATTAGTGAAGCTTGCCAGCATTTCAGAGCTGTCGAGCAGGTGGAATGAAATTATCAGTTAGCGTTGTTAAGTGAAGAATGGTTGTATGATTGTATGAGGTGGAGGGGATAGATAGTAGCAAGTACGGAGGTGATGTACTTGTTTTCTCTTATCATTTTTTCTTCTCCCTCTCTTTCTATATATATTAAAAGGTATTATTTCTATTTTTCAGGGTTTGTCTCCCTCAAAAAAAAAAAAAAAATGTATTCTTGAGGATTTCTTTTTTTTCTTTGCAAGATTTTCGTATTAAGCGATTATCATATATATTTTATAAACTGGACGCTGAATAGCGCCTGCTCTCAATATTTATTTTTAGTTTATAGAAAGTGCACACGTCGTGCTCGTGTAATGTAACTTGAATGCCGCCGCAACTCTCTCGTACTCTTTTATATATAAGACCGGATAACAAGCAAATTTTAGATATAGACCAATTTTAGAAGTGAATAAACAAAGGAAAACTTCAAAGCAGTTAGATTGTTTTATTGGTAGTGTATGTACATGTTGTTCGGGTAGCATTATAACTGCTTTGCAATGACACTAGCAGCTGGCGACTATGATATTGGGGTAACGTTTCGCTTTATCACGCCGACGGAGACTAATTTTTGTGAAGGTACTACGAGTGCCTCCTGCTCTTCCAGTGACGAGTTGCGTTCTCCAGAGGGAACCGAGGATATCGCTGAGCTCGTTCAAACGCCGATAGTCACTATTCGCTTTTTCGACTTCGTACGTCGGAAGTCGCGAACCGAGTTATTTTCCTTCCGACGAGGCGAGAGCATGCAGAGCGTGTATGAGCTAGTCTCCAAATGGGCTTATGAATCGCGAACTGTAGTTTGCTACACCCCTGCTTTTGCTTCGCAGCCAAGAAGTGCTCTTCGCCTCTGTGTTCAACAAGTCCTGGCGCCTACAGATGCTATTCCAGAGGTTGTACTTTCTCACGCATTTACTGCACCAGTACTACCAAGCATCGCGAGGTGCCGAATGTTGGTGGTCAACATTCTTACTTTTTCTCCTCGTGGTGCTGTGGTTGTGGGACATATCCCTTTTATTATCACTATCTCAGATGTGGCCACTGCGGATGCGATTTATGAGCACATGTGCAAGGTTTGTGAACTATGTCATGAAGAGGCTGAGATGGTGCGCACATGTCCGCTTGTTCACTGCTCTGTTGAGCAGCAATGTCTTCGCATTGGAGATTTGTTTAGTGTCGAGAGTGCTGGTGATCAGGTTGCACTTGTGTTTCCTCTTTTGGAAATTGGAGAAGTAGTACGCGTCGCATTGAGAAGTTCAGAGTGCGGAGCCTCAATATGCCACCAGGCGGTTGTCACCGGGCACTCTTTGCATGACGGCGTGCTTCACTATGGTATTCAGGATTGTGATTCTTCAACACTATTGTGCCAACAATGTTGTTTACACGTGATACCGCTGTAGCATATTTTTGCAACTGACTGATTGTAGCCACTACAGATGGTTTTGAGTCCAGCATAATGGAGAAGTATAGAGGGTGCGGAGTGCCCACTGTAAAATTTAAGAGAGGAATAATGGCACTGAGATTTAAACAATCTACGCTATCTGCTATCTGTTAGTATATCTTGTCTGTAGCACAAGAATTGCCCTTTATCTTTCTTTTCATGCAACGTATGCAAGCTTTTACAAAATCTCTCTTTTTTTTTCTCTTATTCTTCCTCAACTGTTTGGTTTGCGCGCTTCTGTAGCATTGAAGTATCAAGTCGTTGTCAAAGAGCAACTGTTTTAGTGGTGAGACACATCGTTTTTTTTTTTTGCTTTTGTTTCTCAGGTGAAGTACACAGTTTCAAATATCCCACGTGTACTTCTGCTTGTTCACTTGATTTCTGGCAAGCGCATACCGCACTCGTATCCCTGTGGGAAAGCACGAATTTGTTTTTGTTTATCATGGAGGGAACATGGAATCTTCCGCTGAGGCATGTGCCTGTGAACACGACGAAAGATACTTCAGTTGTGTGGAACAATGTGTCTCTTTGTTACGAGCAAAAGCTGTTTGGACAGGTGACAAGCATGTGCTACAACAATGCTGGTACTGTGTTGGGGAGCACTTCCACTAATCAAGTCGCGTTGATTCGTGTTCCACAAACAGATGGCGTGGTAGTGAATGAGCAGACCGAGCGAAAGAACTTTTCACTCCGCTTTAGAGACGATGACAAACTGTACATCCAAGCGGCGGATCAAAGGGTGATTGTTAAGTCAGCTGAAACAGCATTTGAGCGTCAGTTTTTCGGCCATAGGCGGGAGGTGCGCAGTGCCTTGTTTCTTGGAAAACAAAACTTTGTGTCAGGAAGCGACGATACGACTATCAATCTGTGGGATCTGCTAGGCGAGAATCCACTCTCAACTGGATCAGCACACACTGACTACGTGCGTACTCTGGAGAGGTTCACTTCTGGCGCATTTTTTAGCGGATCCTATGATCATACAGTGAAACTTTGGGATCCTCGCGTGGGGCTATCAACGCCTCTGGGATTCTCTGGCGGTGAAATTACTGCCGCGGTCGAAGCGCTTCTTTATCTGCCCAACGAAGAGATTCTTGCGTGCGCAAGTGGCGATAAGGTGTCTCTTTTCGACATGAGAAAGGGCCTGAGCGTTCCTCTTTCGCACGGCTCGTTTCACACAAAGTCAGTTGTATCGTTGGCGTATTCTCAGGAGTACAAGACACTCTTCACCGGTGCACTTGACTGCCGTGTGAAGATGCTGTCTGTGAAGAACGGTGAGCTATCTTGTCTCTCAAGTCGTAAGTTTGATAACCCCGTGACTACCGTTGCCGTTCATCCCGGGTCCCACGAGTTTGCTGTCGGCTCGGCAACTGGCGAAGTGAAGGTTTTCAAACTCAAGGAGGAGAAAATAGAGGCGCATGAGGAACTCTACGAATTCCAGCAAAAGAAAAAGCCAACATTGAAGGAAGCGTTGGATGAAAAGCTGCACGCTGCTCAGCATCAACTGGGTAGTTTCCAGTATGGTAAAGCCCTAAAGACTGCACTTTACTCAAGGTTCCCGGAGGTGATTGTGTCAGTTTTTGAAGAACTGGTGCGTCGTGGTGCTCTGCATGTTGCATTGAGTAATCAGAATGATCGAACAATTGTGCGTGTGCTGCGCTTTGCGACGGAGTATGTTGATAAGCCGCAGTTCACCAACACAATGTGCGTAGTGCTTGATACGATTTTTGATATTTATGGCGCCGCTGCAGGTAAGAGTATGTTTTTCCACCGCGAGATGCTCATTGCCCAGAAGAAAATAGGTGCTTCGCTCGCTTGTATTCAAAGGATGGAGAAGACCATGAGTATAATGGAGCTTATTGTTAAGAATTAATGCTGATGCTATAAATGACGCCATTTTTTTTCTTGTTAATCGTATAATATCACGAGAAATAGTGAAACGATATCTATTGTTACGTGAAGAATCGCATTGCTGGCTTGCTAAATGAGCTTATTTGAGAGCCCGAGCGGATTAGCGAGAGCAAAAGGCAAAGTGCAGTTGTAGTCTTGCTATGCTGAAGCCTCTGTGCGGATATTTCCCTGCTTCAAATAGTGTAGCTGTGAGCTGTTTACTATTCAGATGGTCTTTTCAGTTTTCACAGGGCTAGACTCCCGCTTTGTGTATGCCAACTCTGAAACATCCTCTCTTCCTTTCCTTCTCTATTGTAATCTTGTCCCTGTGGTCATTTTTTTTTTTTTTTTTTTTTGAACTGTGGAAAATGTAAGCACTCTTCTATTGCTTATCTAGCGTGAAAGACAACAACAACTACAACAAGTTCTTACCATGCTTCGTCGTTTTGCTGCCACCTCTCTTTCCAAGTGCGGTCAGCGCCGCGCCTTTACTAACACCATGCCGAAGTTGAACATGGACTACCAGATGTACCGTACGGCATGTGTTCGCGAGCCAGCACCTGAATTTTCTGGCAAGGCAGTTATCAACGGGGCAATTAAGACCATCAGCAGCTCTGACTTCAAAGGCAAGTACATGGTGCTCTTATTCTATCCCATGGATTTTACCTTTGTTTGCCCCACCGAGATTACCGCGTTTTCTGACCGTCATGCTGAGTTTGACAAACTAAACGCGCAAGTGGTTGCCGTTTCTTGCGACTCTGAATTTTCTCATCTTGCGTGGGTGAACACCCCACGCAAGAAGGGTGGACTTGGCGAAATGAACATTCCGATTCTTGCTGACAAGGCCATGACAATTGCTCGCGACTACGGAGTTTTGATCGAGGAAGCTGGCATTGCTCTGCGCGGCCTCTTCATTATTGACAAGAAGGGTGTCCTGCGTCACTCCACTATCAACGATCTTCCTGTTGGCCGCAATGTTGATGAGGCTCTTCGCGTTGTCGAGGCGTTCCGGTACGCCGATGAACACGGCGATGTCATCCCATGCGGCTGGACCCCTGGAAAGCCCACAATGGACACTACCAAGTCTGGCGAATTCTTTGAAAAGAATATGTAAGCAGGGTAGGACAGTTCATTTTTCTTGCGTGCTTATATTGATCGTGGGTGAAAGGGATGGATTCCCTCCAAATATTTCCTTTTTCTTTTTATCAGCGCGCAATGGGGCCTTGTGCTGCATTAGCGAATCTTGAGTATTTATTCACGGTTTCTTCCTTTTGATATGTTGCTCAAGATATTGATTTCTCTTTCTTTTCTTACCCCCCACCCCGTTAGAAAGTGGGGAATCCTGGGAACCCAGACCCACAATCTCTTTCTACCGGCGACGCGACGAACAGAAAGGGGGAAAATATATATGAAGGAGAATAGCAATAGAAAGAATATCACTAACGATCGCATTATCTATCGTACATACAGTATTTACCCGTTTTGATGTGTGTATGTGCAAATATTACTTTAACCAACCGAGTCTTTTTGTGACATTGTTGTTTGACACTATTGGCGATTTGTTGTGGCGCTCCCTTTCTCTTTCTTTTTTTCTGTGTCGTTGTGTGCGCTATCCCTACCAATTGCAACAGAATATGCAGCTAAAATGCAGTTTTTCTACCACTTTTTTTTTTTTTTTTTTTGCGTCCCTTCCTCCTTTTCTCCACTATTTTTTGTACAATCAACAAATACTAGTAGATATTCTTTGCTGACACAACACGAGTTCAGTTTTTCTTTTTTAGAGCGCTCCTGACGCTTTATTTCTATTTTCGATTCCGAGATTTTAAATCACTGAAAGGATGTCCCGCATTAGCACACCCCCGAACGCTCCGAAGCGTTCTGGTATTCCCGTGAACACGAACAAGAACCCAAAGGTATTCTTTGCAATCAACATTGATAACAAGCCCGCTGGAAAGGTTGTGATGGAGCTTTACGCCGACGTGGTTCCCAAGACAGCAGAGAACTTTCGTGCTCTATGCACTGGCGAGAAGGGACGTGGCAAGAGCGGCAAGCCGCTACATTACAAGAACTCTGTTTTCCACCGTGTTATCCCAGGCTTTATGCTGCAAGGTGGCGATTTTACCCGGGGCAACGGTACTGGCGGAGAGTCTATCTACGGAACTACTTTCCGCGACGAGACGTTTGCTGGCAGGGCAGGCAAACACACCGGCTTGGGTTGCCTTTCCATGGCCAACAGTGGCCCGAATACCAATGGCTCTCAGTTTTTTATTTGCACTGCTGCCACTCCTTGGCTTGACGGTAAGCACGTTGTGTTTGGCCGTGTGATTGACGGTCTGGATGTTGTCAGAAAGGTTGAGAAGCTCGGATCCGCTTCAGGAAAGACTCGCGCGCGCATCGTACTTGCCGACTGCGGGGAAGTTTCTATGGACTCTCAGAAGGAGCCTGTGACAAAGAAGGAAACGACGCCTGCTAAGAATGCAACTACCAGCGACAATAAGGCTTCTTTTGCCAAGAAACCTGAGTTGTCTGAAAAGAAGCGTCCTCGTGAGAGCGACGAGGATGAAGAAGCCCGTCGTGCACGTGTGCGCGCCAAGAAGGAGCGCCTGGCTAAGCTGCGTGCTGAAATGGAAAACTAGAGTGTCTTGTAAGCATGCATAAATTGTGGCTTTTTTTTGAGGATGGTAAGACCATGCTTTTTGCTTGTGCGTGCGCCTGTAACTAGAGAAGTGATAGAGGAATGAACAAGATAATGCAGAACATCTAGTTTTTTTTTGACGTTTAACAACAATACTGTGTAATAATCTTAATTTGCGTCCAAACAAAAAAAATTTGTCAAATATTCTTGTTTCATTATCTATTTAATCTATATCATAATAATTGAGTAATGGCACACGCTTCTGGGTGGGTCGCTGGATGTTTGATTTAACTGCATAGCATTCACGTGTAGATGCCACACGTAGGAGACAGAATGATCACACTGGTGTATTGCTCTGTGTGCGAAGCAGGTCATACCAATTGCCTTAAACGCACATACTCTCATTAAAAAAACACATTTTTTTTTGTTGTTGAACTTGCAACATGTTTTGATACGGTGGTTGCAGCGTATTGAATGTTTAGGTACACCGCACGTTTCTTTGTCTTTGAGGCAAAGGATCTTAAAAGTAAGGTGCTTTTAGAGCGCACACGTGCTGCTAGGATAAAGGCTGGGGTGCATCCAGATGACCTCGACAATCAGGAGTTAGCTAAGGAGTGTGGTCTGCTGCCACCCGATGCTGTCCACCCCACTGAGTTGCGTGAGAAGAAAGCAGAACTGCTAGAGATGCTGGAAGCACAACGGATTCGGCGCATTGCCAAGAGAGAAGCCTTTTTAGATTGGCAGGCAGGGCAACGTGAGAAGGGGGCTGCCCATCGACTTCTTCGGCAAGCCAAGACGGCCGAGAAGTATAAGCGGCATCATTATCATACAATGCAAGGACGTATACTTTCTGTGGCTCTCTCAAATAGCAGTAACTACATGAATGATAGTGAAGCACCGCACACAGACACTCGATACAGTACGAGTGAATGCATGTCTTCTGCAGAGTTTCTGGTTTCCCCTGAAATGAAGTCAAAAGATATAAAGAAAGGTGTCGTCCTTAGCCTGAAAAGAAAATAATTTTTTTTCTTTATTTTGCTGCTGTGTAATGCACGTAATGCGTGAAATAAATATTAATCTCCTTTCAGGAAAAGTATACTTATTATGTTTGCTAAGAGCTTCACATTTGACTATCGTGGCAAATTACGCTCTTGTTCTTTTCCCCCAGAATTCCCCCAATATTTTTCTCTCTATTATATGATTTTTTTTTCTTGCCGTTTATGAAGAGGTTTTGTTTGTGCGTCGCTTGCATAGATGTTTGCCAAATATCTTGCGCGCGTTAAAGGCGTCCCGGCACGCTCCAGCGACTGGGTAAACAGGATGGGACCTGTGGCGCTTATAGGATATGGCAGTGGAGCTCCAACGAGCTGCTCTAAGATTCTCAGAGCACTCTACAATGGTCCGCGCGACTGTGATTTTTATGCTGAGTTGACCTTCCATGATTCAGCGCCGATTGAGTGTCCACCAGAGACTGTTCTTTTCTTGCCTGTTCTTAAATGTGGCGAGATGCTTGAGGAAGTGCCAGCCAACACCAAACCCGCCTCCAAGGATGAATGGTACTTGGCAAATGTGGAATCCACCTCTGAATTGCTAGAAAAGGGATATATTCCTGTGAGCGTGGGTGGCGATGGATCTGCAACTCTAAGCATGATAGAGGCATATAAGCATCTTTTCCCTTCAGATGATGTTGTGCTGCTGCATTTTAGTGCACATCCCGCAGTGGCGGACACGGATGCACCGATACGGGTGCTCTTGGAAAAGGGGCTGCTTAAAGGCGTCGTGAGCGTTGGCAACCGCTGCGTTTCTTCAGCAGACCGTAAGGTTCGTAAGCAGCACAAGATGTTCTACATGGACATGCACGCTATTTATGCAAAGGGGTTGTTTTGCATTCGCGACATTCGCAATGACTATCCTGTTTTTCTCAGCATTAACGCCGATGTGCTCGACCCTGCCTTTGCGCCTGGAGTTGAGGATCCTGTGCCTGGTGGTCTGTCAACGCGCGACTTGCTGCATATGATGAATGGTATTCGTGGTCCAAAGGTGGTTGGGGTGGACATTCATGGGTACAATCCCAAATTGGATATTTACCGTGGTGATGGGGTTGGGCTGACTGAACTAGCTTTGGCGAAGGTACTCAAGGAGGCTATTTTGAAGTGCTACGCCATCTCTACACAAACCGAGGAGGAAGGGATAGCTCGCGTCCAGTTGATGCAGAGACAAGGGACGATATCGGAGAACCCATACCCTGATCACTAGAATAAATTATGCTGCCGAGACTGGTTGACGTAACCAATCCTGTGTTGTTGTCCTTTTCCAGAGGAAGGAAGGAGCAGGTACATAGCTCACACATACAAAATTGAAATGTACTGACCGTGGATGTGTGTTTCTGTACTGGTGCTGCTTCCATAGGTAGTCGTGTTGTACTACTTGTGTGTTCACATCCTTATCGACCCTCCCTGCCTCTCTCATTTGATTATCGTCACTACTGTTGTGAGGCTGCACTGCAAACTGTGTATGCCATGTTTTCAATAGTATGCAAAGGTAAATGAACAACATTTTTTTTTTTAATGGTTTAGCGTATGTAGGCCTTTCTGTTTCTCTTGGAAATGCATCCATATTCCAATATTATCGTGTATTTAGCTGCGTCTTTTATCTTTCGATTTGTTTTCCTCAATTACTTGCTTTCTTTTTTGACATAAAAGTATACTTGTAAATATAAATATATATACATATATTTGCGATAAGTGTAGCGTATAGCACAATTATTGCATTTTCGCTCTATTTCAAGCTATTTAGTTGTCTTTTTTTTTACACTCACAACTGTCGACCTACTTCTTTTCTACGATGTCTGACACCGGCGCCATTGCCGTGCGTGACGCATCGTCTCCACTGGCTGCTAGCGAGATGGAGCAACGCCGCAGTGAAGCCCGTGAGTTGGAGTTACAGGTAGCTCGCAAGGAGGCTGAGCTGCGCCGTGCCAAGGAGGAGCAGTCGCTGCTCAAGGAGCTTCGGACGATGAACGAGATGATCCTGAAGAAGAAGGAACGCAAGCAGGAGGGCGAGGCAAAGACTGGTTTGAAGATCTCATCAGAGTCACTTGCTGAGCTACGCGCACTTGAGGACCAGATAAAGCTTGAGAACAAGAGGACAAGTGATCTTCAGAATGCATCAGACGTCGTTTCCCATCAAATGGAAGACATCGAGCACGCATTGACTGAGAAGCGTCTTCAGTTCGAGACAGTCAAGCAAGCCACTCAATATGAAGAGGATTCTGCTAAGATGGGCTGTGGGCCTGTGGTGTTGAACGAGTTCGTCGCCAAGAAGAGAGTTTTCACTGCGCTGTCTGACGAGCAAAAGACGGTCAAAGAAAACACTGATAGACTGACCGCCGAAATTGAGGAGCTGACAAGCGCACTGGAGAGACAGGAGAGCCTCGAGGCGAAGATTGCGGAGGCAAAAGAGGTGCTTGCACAGCAGGAGGCAGAATACAGGAACGCACTTGAGGACGTGAAGTCATACGATCGGATTCGCAAGAAGAAGGAGAGAATGCTAGACTCTGCGCCAACTGAAGACGATAAGTACAAGAAAATCCGCGTTTTGGATGGAGACAAGAGAGTGTTGCACAACAATTTGGCCAAGCTCCGTGAGAGTAATGTGAGCAACTCCAAGTCTGTTCTCTCGCTGGAGGTGCGCTTGCGCCAGCTGGAGACTCGTCTTGAGGCGGTCAACTTATTTTTGAAGCAGGTTTTCGCAGAAGTTGAGGACGACGAGGTCATGGACGGGATTTCTGAGGACGCCAAGGAGGTATCCCTGGCGCAGTTTGAGCAGCTGTGCCATGATCTTGAGGTGTCTCGTGATACGGTGCTGCAGCGTGACACCCAGCTCGATGACCACGATGTGCAGGTGGAGAAGCTGGAGCAGAAGGTATCGATTTTGCAGAATGCTATTGCCTCTCGCTCTGTGTCATCGCAGCTGCAAGTACGTGAAAAGGAGAAGGAATTCAGCACACTTGTTGCTCATGTGGACGAGATGAGGTGTGACTTTGAAGATGAGGTGAAGGAGCTTTCCGCAGAGAATGAGAGGCTGCGAAAGCAGATCCAGCAGTTGTAGTCAACGCATTGTACTTCATCATTACTCTCTTCTTTTTTATTCCATTGCCTCCTTTTATTTTTGCAAAGCTATTCACCATCATGCCTTTTTTTTTTCCCAATGCCGCTGTGTGTGTAGGGAAAGAGAGAGAGGTCTATAGTAGTAGTAATACCTTGAAAAGAGGGCAAGGATGTAGGAATGGGGAGAAATGTGGCGCTATATATTTATTACTGTCAAAGGCATTTTTCTTTATTTTTACTGTATGTTCATTTATATAAATTTTGTTATGCGCACTCGCCCATGTTTTTGTACGTGCGCCGTCGTGGAACTTTATGCTATAAAGAGAGAGACTTTACGAGGCAATTGCGCTTATCTACACGCATCACAAAAATGATTAGCAAACAGCACAGAACCTTCAACATAAAAAAAGAAGAAAAAAGAAAAGTAAAAAGACGTTTGAAAGAGTGTTTTTTTTTTCTCTAAAGGAACATCGAAGCCGATCAATGTATCACGCTCAAATTTTCCACAGCGACGTATCAGTAATGTAAACATTCAGACTCTGAAGATGGACTGTATTTGATGAACAATGTTCTTGGGCTGATAGCGTGACGAATGCTTGAATGCAAGTCCTCACTTGCAAAATATCAGCACCAACAGTGCCTTCAAAGCTAATGTGAGTGTGCGAATAGGATATTGAGTTTGTGAGCTGGATGCGCACTGTGTGGATTACAAGCGGGGAAAAAAAGGAATTAGTGTGTATCCTCCTTGATATTGGCTTTTTTTTCAATACGCTGATCGGTGGGGGAATATGGTAATGGCGGTGTTTAGTGAAAATTTGAAGATACTACCCGATTTCTTTTTTTTTTCTTTTGAAAACACTGCTTTTTATCTTCTTTTTTTTTTTATACAGTTACTCTCGAAAAACTCTTTTTTCTTTTCTTTTTTCTTCTATCTAGCCATTATTGCTACCCAACCATTTGCTTGCTGGCATCGAATATAGCATTTAAAAAAAAATCCAGAATTATCGCTGCTTTTCTTTAGTTATTACTTTCATCATGGCTGTTCTTGTCGATGAAGTAAAGGAAAAATATCACCTCGCCATTTCTACGGACTATGCCGACCGGGCAAAGCAGACGAGGCCGATGCTTACTGCTGCTGAACTTTATCAAAAGGCACTCTTTGACAACATTAAGGAGTTTAACGATGTCAGCGTGTTACCTTATGGAACGGCATCGCAGTCGTCAGCCACTTTACCAAGTGCTGTGGTGCTGCAAATTCTAACCTCCCGTGATGCGACGCAGCCGCTGCGGCCGTGTGCAGACACCACCGACGAAGAGGCTGCCCTCAACGCAGCTGGCCAGCGTACCACTAACCATAGACTGCTTCGCTTGTTGCTCTCCGATGGGAAGATTGAAATCCCCGCGGTAGAGTTGTCGACACTGCGCATTTTTAAGGGTATCCCAATACCTGGCGAGAAGCTGCTTCTTAAAGCAGGCACAGAGGTGCGCAATGGCACGGTGATAATGACGGACGAATGCGTTGTCCCGCTGGGAGGCGAAGTGCCGCAGCTGCGCCAGGAGTTTCTTGCCCATCGTCGTCGTCTTGAGCTCGGGTACCAGACAAGCAGCGGACTAGAGGGGGCTCCGCGCTTTCAGCCACTGCAGGTTGGGCAGCGTTACAACCCTCAGCAGCACCAGCAGCAGTCAATGCAACAGCAGTCGCGCGGGTTTGGTCAGGGAGGGAGACCCACACAGGGCAGTAGGAGCCGTGGATTTAGTGGTGCTGGTGGCAGAGGTGGTGGGGGAAGGGGCCAAGATCGCGGTCGCGGTCCCGAGGGCCGGGAATCTCACCGTGGCTCAAATAGGGGTGGTGGTCGCGGCAGTTCTTTTGCAAACACTGGCTATCGAGGCAGGGGTGCTAGAGCAGACGGCGGTAGCCACTATCAAGACGCGAACGCCGCGCCTGTTGCTTCATCACGCCCTCCCGTCTTCAACCTGAACAACTTTCCCTCGTTACAGTCATAAGTGCGATGGAAGTATTTTTTATGATGCACACAGAATCTGACAGCACGAACTGATGCAGCGAGCACTGGTAATTCACTGATACAGAACGCGATTTTTTGTTACATGGGTGTACTTTTAACGTTGGAGGATATTTTTAGCAACAATAGGAACTGAATACATTGCCCATCCGGATATTTGATTTTGCATAAGTACACTCTATTCTTTTAACTGCTTCCTACTTTTATCTGTTCTCCTTTCTTTTTTTTGTCTTTTTACTTTTTCAAATGCTCTTTTTGTTTTGTAAGTAACATAGTAGGACGATAAAGTGGTTGCCCGCTACATGTTTGTACTAGATGGGGAGGATGATTCTTTTCGTGAGCTGGTTGCTAAAATTCGCCGAATGATTGTTGCTGACGAACGGTATACGTGGAAGCCAATTTCATCGCGCGACGCAATTAGAAGCCGTGACTGTGTTCTCGCACGAACAGACATGAAAGCCAGGGCACCTTCCAAAAGCGTTGACAACGCAGTTTCTGGTATGCTAGAGTCTGAGACCATACCACAGCTTGTATGGCCGGCGGCTACCACCATGTCGGAATGGATTGTCGAGAATGCAAACTTTTTCAAGGGGAAAACGGTACTTGAGCTAGGCTGCGGTACAGGGTATATCGGGTTTGTAGTCTCTCAGTTCGCGGCAAAAGTGGTACTGACAGACTGCTCACCTGTTGCCCTGGCACTGGCGAGTGAGACCATTTCTACTGGGAACTTTGACAACTGCTCGTGCGGTGTGCTGCGATGGAATCACCCAGAGCGGGTACGTGCCATTAAGGATCATGCTGGAACTGATTTCTTTGACATTGTGATAGGAAGCGATATCTTTTACTTTGGCCGTTCCCTTAGATACGGGCTTGAGGTTGCACGTGAGGCGCTTGTTAGAAGAACGGAAATAGCAGATGGTCCAGACAAGCAGAAAGGCGTGTTTTACTGCGGCAGCGTCGCTCGCTCAGATCGGATGGAGGAGGAGTTGGAGAATGTTCCCACTGATCTTGGGTACACAGCGAGAATTGCTGTGGAACGTGGGGTGTTTAGATTGTATGAGTGGCGACTGAATGATTAAGGTGATTTTTTTCCTTTTTGATTTGCTTATGTGCGCTTTGTTTTTTTCTCTAAAATCTTTGATCATCATCTTTTGTTTTTGTTTTGCAGAAGACTGACACGGCTCTTATCATCGCTGCTTTGGTTTTCCCATTCTCTCTCTATATATTGAGGTGTGGGTGGTTGTTAGCCTGCTGTCTGTCTTTGTAGTTTATTGTGCTTGCTTATAATGTGGCTATTCGTTCTTTCTTGGTACGTGACGCAAGACTCCCTGTGCATTTGAATCATACTGCCCTGCAAGGAAAACCGTGTTGACAACATAGAAACTAATTTAGCTTTGGCATTCTTTTTTTTGATTTTGAGAGTGTCGTTACCGCTAACGGCTCTCCCTCTCTTTTTTTCACGCTATATTCGTGGTGTGTTTACTACACGTATCGTATTACAAAAGATTTCTGCTTTCTTCACCTTTTTCTTTTATTCTTTGCCCAGTTGATTTTACTTTAGTAACTCTCCAATTATTTTCTAGCATTACTTTTGTTTTCATTCAGTTTTAGTCTCGCGCAGTAAGACTCATATTTTTATAGCTTTTTTTTTCACTTTTATCAGACCTTTTTTTCTTCTTTATATTCAATTATGTCTACCAGTGCTAATGACAACGGCATGCGCGCAGTGATTCTTGTTGGCGGTTTTGGTACCCGCCTGCGCCCATTGACATTGACAAAGCCCAAGCCTCTCGTCCCGTTCTGCAATAAGCCCATGATCATTCACCAAGTTGAAGCACTGAAGGAAGCTGGCGTCACGGAGGTTATTCTCGCTGTTGCGTACCGTCCTGAAGCAATGATGGCCGAGATGGATGAGTGGGCTAAAGAGATTGGCATCTCCTTTGTGTTTTCCGTTGAGGAGGAGCCCCTCGGTACTGCTGGCCCCCTGGGTCTAGCCCGTGATATTCTGATGCAGGACGACAAGCCCTTTTTTGTGCTGAACTCTGATGTTACCTGCCGCTTCCCCCTCAAGGAGCTTCTTGCATTCCACAAGACGCACGGCAAGGAGGGCACAATTATGGTAACCAAGGTCACGGACTGGGAAAAGTACGGTGTTGTAGTGTACGATGAGAGCACTTGCGCTATTCACCAATTTGTGGAGAAGCCGCAGCACTTCGTTGGCGACAAGATCAATGCTGGCATCTATATTTTCAACAAGAGCATTCTTAACCGCATTCCCGCCAAGAGGACGTCCATCGAGAAGCAGATCTTCCCTGCGATGGCTCACGACAAGCAGCTTTTTGCGTTTAATCTGGAGGGCTTCTGGATGGACATTGGCCAACCTCGTGACTACATCGACGGTATGGGCAAGTTTCTTCCTTCCCTCCTCGGTACGGAGCGCGAGAAGGAACTTTATATCGAGGATAAGCTCGACAGCAAATCATCTCACTTCACGGTGATTGGCTGCGTCATGATCCACCCCACCGCAGTTATTGGTGCTGGTTGCGTCCTCGGCCCACATGTTTCCATTGGCGCGAACTGCAAGGTGGGACCCGCTACGCGTATTGACAATGCTGCTATTTTTGACAACACTACCATTGGAGCTGGCTCCTACATTTCAAAGAGTATCGTCGGCTGGAATAACTGCATTGGTAGGTGGTGCCACATTGAGAACATCTCCGTCTTTGGTGATGACGTGTCGGTCAACGATTCAGTGGTCGTGAACGGTGCAAAGGTTCTCCCCAACAAGGGGCTGTCGAAGAATTACTTTGAACCGGAGATTGTGATGTAGCACATTTATGCAATCTCGTATAAATATATGAATGAGATTGGATAGAAGAAATTGTTGAGTTGGCCGCTGATTTTTCTTTCCTTTCTCTCCCTCTTTTTATTTTAGAAATCAAAACGACTCAAAAGAAGTTATAAGAAAGAAAGGAGGTCAAATGTCCATTTTCATCACATGCGCACACATGCATACAACGCGACACATACACACGTACACGCTGTTTTGTTCTTGTCGTTTTTGACTGCTGCATACCCAGCACCGTTATATTGCCAGCATTAGTCTTTATATATACAGGATATATATGTTTGTCTTATAAGTGTATATCATTTTTTTTTTTTTTTTTTGCTACGCTATGCGATGTAGTAGATGATGCTGAATATATTTCATGTAACCTCTAATAATGAGAACATTTACTAGTGGGAAGCCAAAAGGAAACGCTTTGTATCAGCCACGGGGAGAATAAGTGAAAAGGAACAAAATGCCAGTAAGTGCATTTTTTTGGTTTGTGGAAGCGTGTATTATTGTGGAAAGGAAAACGAAACAATATCCGCAACACATGTGCTCGTTCCCTCTCCCTCCCTCAAGCAGTATTGTATGTTGCCAGTGATGCTCACTGTGCTATTCTGCTTTTCTGTTTCCTCCCTGTTTCTTTTCCTCTTGATCCCCAGGACGAAGTATACTCGTATATACTTGCATTTGTTGGCCTTTTTGCTCAGAATTTAGAATTAGTTAACTGTTACTTTTTTTCTTTTCTGTGTGCGTACGACGCGCCCGTAAATGTTTTTTTTCGTGTGTTCATGATTTATCGTTTATATGCTTCGATCAGGTGAAGTAGGGTTTATGCCAAGCCAGGTCGTTGAGATACCTTTCTTATTATATATTTGTTATAAATCTTTTTTTTTGGGTTTTCTCTCTCCCTACTCCCTTATTTCAAACAACAAAAGTGCGTATTTACTGTTTATTTTTTTCTCTATCATTACTTTCATTATTACTTTTATCTTTATTTGGCTATCAAGTGATTCTTCATTATTATTATTTTTTTGAATGGTAAGCAAGCAGGAGTCGAGCAAAAGCAATACCAACCGAAATGAGGAGTTGCTGATGGTCGCTACTTATGAGGTATGTTTTTTTTTTTTTTTTTTTTTGAGAAGTTTGTTGCGAAATGTTTCATTTCTTGCTTTTCTTTCCTTTTTGCTTTTGATGGCTTGATAGAGTACTAGTTGACCAGTAGCTCATAGTGCTACTTTTACGTCCGTAGCGTTTCTTTTTTTGTTTACTACTGTAAGATTGCTTAGGACAAAAAAAAGAAACTGCCATTTGTTATTTTTACCGTGATTTTTATTTTATTTTGAGAGTCGTAAGATTTTTTTTTCTCTTGTAAAGATAGTAAATTCGCTGGTGACAATATATTGCTTTTATATAAACAACATCATTTTTTTAAAAAAAAAAATTAAGTAGCGATAATACTTTGATGGACGCCACCAGCGTACATGATCTGCGCAAACTGTGGCTTGAGGCCCGCTGTGGCTCTAGCGCGTCACTTCAGCACGCCTCCAAAATGAAGGAGTTTCTCGATGCATTGCTCCGGTCGCTTGCCTCACGGAAACTCCCTGATTTCAAGCTCGTTTTTGGCACTGGGGGAGAGCTGAGTCTACAGATATGCAAGGAGTTCTCCACCCACACACAGCTGGCTCTACAGACCAAGGATGATAGTGTATTTACCAGCATGATTGCGTCAGAATATCACGATTCTCTTACTGCCGGACTGCTTTTTCTTTCTAACCGTAATGAATTTCGCACGCGAGGGGAACTTGCGCTGCTGTCCTCAACGTACGAGCAGATGGACAACCACAACGTTGCTTCTCTTATTTTTCTTAGTCATGCGCGGCTTTTCCGACTTGCTCGTTCCGGCAGCATAAACACCGATGTAGAGCTCGCTCTTATGAGCGATGTGAAGCACCTCTCCCTTGCTTTGCGTGTTCTCCAATGGCCTCTTGTTGAGGTAGGTGGCCGAAGCCGGGCTGAAGGCAAGACGAGCGCAGCGCTCGTGTCCACAGTGAGCACCTTTGTAGCAACTTCTGCTGTGGCCTTCAGGAGCAGTCATGAGATGAGTGAGACGGCACTGGCGTTGTTCCGCCAGCAACTGACGCTCACACCCGCCGTAGAAGCAATAAGCGCTGCTCGACAGGTTTTGGAGGAGGCACTCGCGACGCCTCCAACTTCCTTTTCTGTGTCCTCGAGTGGTCTTCACAAAAACGGCAATGAAAACACAGAGGTGCTCGACGTTTCTGGGGTGTTGCTAGCTGGGGTTGTGTGTGCGTTGGAAGCGGCAATAGCGGCAGCGAAACTAATAGGGTTTCGGCAGCCGGAATCCATTAATTTTCCGTCTGTTACTGCCGGCTTACTGGCACTAGAGCAGGCGGTAGCTGCGCATCCGGGCCTGGGGCAGAGGTTAGCAACGTGTCTGCATTCCATAGCAATTGCTCCGCGAAAAGTATGTCAAAGTGAGGGATCGAACGGACAGGAGACTAGTGGCTTTGCTGTCGCAGGCGCGAAGGGATTGCTTAAGTTTGTTCCGGGATCATTAGGAAAGATACAACGCAAAATAGCTGACGCGTTGGGTACGGATACGGGAGGAGGCGGCACCCCCAGTGACAACACGATGACCGGGGTGAGCTGCCGCGAAGTAGTGGAATCTCTCACGACGCTTTTTGTATGCTCGACGTCAGAGGCAACCTCCATACTGTATGGCACAGAGTTGTTTGGGCTTCTTTCTCTTCCTGGCGTTAGCGACAGCATAACGACATTTGTGCTGCAGTCATGTCTAGATAGCCTTGGCGAACTGCACGCGCGTCAGCTTGGGATGGTGCTCAAGTACACTCAGGAGCACCGTGCTGCGCCAACGGCAGCATCGAGCCCGTTCGTAAAGGGCGTGGTCAAGGCGATGGAGTCGTGTGCGTTGCGTTCCTTTCAGTGTCGAGGTATTGTGGTGGATTTCTTTATTGCCTTTTGTAGTCGTGATGGACGAAACACATCAGTGCTGCTCTCTGAGGGACTCTTAGGTGCCTGTGTTTCTTGCCTTCCGTGGGAGGCCACGGATGGGCTAGAGTGCACTGTGGTTGGACGCACTGTTGATGATGCTCCGCTACAGCAAAAACTCAAGGATTTGCCGACAGCTGTGGCTGTGGCTGCAGGTGCGACGGATGATAGCAGTGGCATGGGAGACTACGTGCAGAAATTATCTGTGCTTTCCAAGGTGCTAGTGCGCCATACTGAAGCTGCCGAACCTCTCGAGCGAGATCATACGCCGACACGATTGCTTGAGTGCGCACTCTGGGCCGAGGCGCATGGGCTGCCAAAGCAGTCCAGGGTGCTGCTCGATATGTTCGTCAACTGTCTTCTCAAGACGGGTCATTTTTATGGTGTGCTGCTGACCAGTTTGGCGTCACGCACAGCGAAGGGAGTATGGGAGAAGGATACATCCCTTCTGTTAGCAACGTTGGCTTTGGTGCTTCGCACAGGTAAACACGTGGATAGTGCTGTAGAAGGCAATGGGGTGGAGCTGTGCCTGACACTTACGCGTGAGATTCAACATAGCCAGTCTCCCGCTGCGGATCTTTTCTGCCTTGGTGTGTGCCTCCGCTTCATGCTACTGCCGCTTCGTCAGAGCGATGTGTGGCCACTTTTTGATGCCTCTGTGGGGACAATGACTCGGAGTCGAGAGAACGTTCAGTTTGTGCTTAATCTCTGTGATGGGTACTACGGTATGCCTGAGACCCTAGACGCGTGCGGGCGTTACGCGAAGACATTATCACCACTTTCTCTTGCTATTGAAGGAAGTAGCAATCTCCTTACGTTTGGCGACTACACGGTGCCATCGCAACCCTTTCTTGAGCTTGAGCACGTCTTTTCGTTGCTGCTGCGCTGGGCCAGTGAGGAGCTTGAAAGTGATGGTGGCGACAATGAGAAGAGTGGTGACAACCTTGCCGCTGCGGCGGAGGCCGTTCTACTGCGAACACCTGGTGCTGCGCTTTCTAGTGATGTGCTGGCGCCGTTTATTGTTCGCTGGGGTCGCATCGAACTACTCCGCTGCGTGCGTGATGTTACCACGCCTGCTCTGCGCGACCTTCTGTTTGACCCACCTGGGTACCACACCCACGCACCTCGTAGCGGCGATGAAGACGAGAATGGTGTGGAAAGAATATTATGCCTACTTTCAACCCGACAGCAGGCGTGGAATGCGGCTCTCTTACCGCTCCACAGGACCCCCTCTGAGAGTCGCCACAGCTTCACTTTTGGCTCTGCAGGCGGAGCTACGGGCACCGTTGTCTGCAGCTGCGGCACTGGAAGTGCTGTTCTTGCAAACGCTAACTATCCACAGTGGCCGCCTAGTGATGGTCTGTCGGTTGCTGCCTGGGTCAATTGGCGCAGTACAATGCATGTGTCGTCTTCGGACAGTGACGGCGATGGCGATGTTCATGGCAGTGCCAGTAGCGCGAGCACAAGCAGCAGCGTATCTACCGGAAGAGTTCGAGGCGGCGTTGTGTGGCTGCTGGAGTGGGGACACTGTTCCATGTCCTTCTCGGTGTGTCCTTCGGAGCGCAGCTGCAGCTACACATATCGCGATGACGGCGCGAACGCTGGTAGCAGCGCTATGGTGCTCGAGTTGCCGTTCATTCCGCCCGATACGTGGGTTCACGTGACGGTGTGTCTTAGCAAAGTCCGAGGGCAGTTGCGCACGTTTTATGATGGTGCACTCGTCAGCGCTGTGGACTGCCCTTATCCTCGCAGTAGCGCTGCTTCGGGTCTCTCAGCCGCTGTTACGGGGCTGTTTACAGATCAGAGTTGCCGCCTGCGATGCACCGTCGGCGCCTCTCGCACTCACCCACCCCAGCAGATGACCCTCCGCTTTCTTAGCTTTCTCATTTACAATCATGCACTGGATGCTGAGGAGGCCAGTGCGATCTACTGTATGGGCCAGGAGCAGGGCGGAAATGGCGATGCTGATGAGGTGTCGCTGCTGCAGCCATACCTTGGGGATGAGGTAATACGAGCGGTGGGTGTGCAGCGTGGTTCTGGTACACTTGATTCACTCTGCCGAGCGGGAACCTCCCTCTCACAGCGCCATCACTTGCCTTCTCAGAGAAGTCTATTTCTCGGGTTGTACGCTCAGCGTGCAGCTCTTGTCGCGGGAGCTAGTCGTCGCTTTAGCAGTACCTGCTGGGCACTCCGTGCGGAGACTGCCGCGACCACCCCCATTGTACCTTTTGGACTTCACGGTGCTTTTACCACACCCAACTGTGCGGCGCCATCGTTAGTGGACGCGTTCTTGGCGCGTGGAGCAATGCTTGAGTGGCTTGAATGGATGCACTGCGTAGAGATGTCACCTAGTACGAATGATGCAGCGAAGCTCGCACACGGTCTGCTTCGTATTGTAGCTGCTGCCAGCAAGCAAACTCACTTATCGGATTCTTCATGGCGGCGGTTTGTGGGGCGTTTGACAGAGCATGTGGTGGTGCATCCGCAACTGTACTTATCAAACGAGGAGGCGATTCGTGTGGTGCTTTCTTTGAGCGTGCGGCCTATCAAGGGCACGTGTGTTGCGGGTGAGAAGGACCTGTTGGAGAGTGTCGTATACTTCACAACGCCACTAGAGCACATTGTCTTTAACTGGCGCATCCTACTCAGTCTCCTCCCGGGAAGCTTGCAGATATTGCTGTCGATTCTTGAGGAGCTGCTGTGTGCGCAAAACCCATATCGCGAGTTCAACGCACTGCGCTTCCGTTCTGCTGACTTTATAAATGGCTTTATAGTTGGCCTTACACGTGAGTATGCTGGCCTCACCCCTCTTCCAGCTGCTTTTCGTGTTATTTTTCTCTTTCTGCAGTCATTGTCAAGAAGACCTGATGTCATTGGTGAAGTACTCTCTGTGTGCCTGCTCACAATCCCCGTGCCTGATTGCACTACCGCCGAGCACCGTTTGAGTAGCAAGCTGCTGCGGACCTCAATGGAATACATTGTGCTGGTGCGTAACCTTCTCCTGCGGACTGTGTGCGACGTGTGGGATGCGTTTCCTGCGAGTGCAAGAGTCGAATTTTCTCATGCGCTGGGGAGAGTGACACCCAAGTGCTGTTTTGCGCTCCTCGTCTCGGCCTCTTCGCACCCCGTCACAGTGGCTCTATCACTCCGCATTTTTGTCATGACATACTTTTTTGACGCCGAGTTTAGAAGCCGCTTTAAAGGCGATGAGATTCTTTTTCTCGTTGAACCACTTGCTTCCCACGCACACGAGGTCGGTGCGTTATCCATCCTTTTTCAAGCGTTTCAAGGGCATGTTGTGTCCATCTCAAATCTTGAGCTACCTGAGGTTTCTGTTGATGCTTATCGCGTTCCTGATCTTGACCAACTTCTTCTGCTTGTGCTCAATATATTAAAGCGCCGCTCTCAGATAATGCTGCAGGGGGTATCAGTGCTGCCACGGGACGTCTCGTGCGCGGCATATTTTGCGGCTTGTGCTGCTCAGACAAGTGACGCAGCGGGCACATTCACGCTTTCCGAAACAAAGGCGAGAAAGAAAAGACTACGGCATGTTGTGTATGCCATTGTGTTTTGCCACCGCTTGCAGAAGCAACCTTCTCAAGGAAGAGCAGTGGAGATTGGAGAGGTAACTAGTGTGCTGACACTTCCTGATACCGTACCAGCTCGAGAGTATTTTGCCGAGATGCAAGAAGGCACATGCCGTGTGCTAGACTGGCTTTCGGCTCATTATCGTAGCAGCGCCTACGTACGGACTGCGTTATACCGGAGTAGCAAGGCACTTAATTTGATTGACCTTGCAGCGTGGCCGCTCCTGTGTTCTCTACACAGTCAGATAAACAAGCCGCAGGAAGCGGCAACAGAGACGCCGAAGGAGCAGAGGAATTCTAGCTTCTCTGCGACGGCCACTGAGGAGCAGCAGCGGCATCACGATGGTGTAGATGTCGATGCCGATGACGATGACGAATGGGAGGTGCTTCCTGCTGTCGTGCAGACGCAATCACGTAGCACTGGGTTGGATGTACTTGCTCCGTCAGAGGGGCTGGAGGAGCTGTACGATGCATGCAGAGCACTATATCTCGCGCATGCAGCGGAGTGCGCAGTAGAGTCAGAGATGGTGGCACTCGCACCTGGACGCATGAAACTGCGGAAGTTTGTACTTGCGCTGCACAAGTCGTTGTCTACAACGGTTCGCCGCGTTGGTAATGAGGCTGAAGATTGCCGCTGCGCCTTCCTGTGCACTGTGTGGATGAAAGCTGCGGAGCAGTCAGTGGACAGTTTTAGCGGCAACGCGGAGACTGCTGCAGTTAAGAATGCTGTTGCACTTGCCAAGTATGTCCTTGACCGCCTTGTGAGTGGCTCGGCTGTGCCTCCATTGGCCATTGCAGGCTACTACAAATTTCTTCTCATGCGTCTTGATGGAAGTCGCGATGTTGTGCGCACCGTACGCACGTCCCTCTTTGAGTGGATGACGTATCTCATGAGTCCTGCATTTCACTGCCAGAGTCCTTCTCGGGCCATGGCAGCCATCGAAGCCATTTATACCTGTGAAGACATTCTTTTAGCGGTTCCAATGCCTTCCGAGGACCTTCTCCGAGTTGTAGTGAACGGATTGCTAGATCTTTCGCTCACCTACGCGTGCTCAGCAGAGTTGGAGGGGGCACCGGTGGAGCGGAAACTGGCTGCATTGTGGCTCACACTCAGAAGTGCTAACGCCAGTGCCCCCGTGTTTGCCTCAGCAGGTACTGGCACGCCACATGGTGTAGGTACCTGGAGCGGATGGGGCAGCGCTGGGTCGATGCTTGCAAGCGGTTTAGAACTCTTGTTACCACCCATTGCATCTCGTGATCGGTTTTTGGGATGGATGCGCTCAAACCGCGTTGCGCTGCTTCAGCAACTGGGTAGTGGTGGGCTAACGCGCTTTGAGTACACGCAGGCGGAGGGCGGTAAGTATCTCAAGATGCTTCGGCGTAGCACGCACAATGCACAGAAGCGTGCGCTCGTAATGAAGGCGGAGATGGGAGGAGCAAAGGAAGATGTTTACACGCGGTGGACGGCGTTGACAAGTATTTTGACATACGTGGATTCTTCCGTGCTGCGTCAATGCCGCCGCACGTTTCTCAATTCCTGCGTTGTGCGCGCAGAGCTACCATCGAGCGTTGGGAACGGCAGTAAAGTTCCACTGGTGCAGGGCCAGGTAGAACAGAGCTGGTGCTTACTTCACTGCGGCTCTGTGGGACTGAGACCGCACTTTACGGGAGAGAGTGTGGATGATTTGACGAGCGAGCCCATTCACCACTTTGTGCGCCACGTGCCACTGCTCTGTCTCCCATTGCATACTGCAGTTGCAGATGAGGTAGACCGTACTAGCAGTCGCATTATGGGAGGAAGCGTTGCGGGAGCAGCGAGCGCCACACAGGAACTTCCTTCTATTCCAGCTGCATCATCGACATCTGTCTTTTCACCACTTCGACCGAACGCTGCGCAACTGATGCGTAAGATTGCTGGCCCTTTATTTTCAGATCGTGTGCAGTGGGCTGGCAACGTGTATTATGTAGTAGGAAGCGAGAGCCACATATGCAGCCTTATTGTAACTCAGGTCGAGGTGCTTATCATTAGCTGTAGCCAAGTTACCCCATCAGGCGATTTCTTTATTGCGGAGGTTCGTCCACATGCGGCTACGCAGCACTCACAGCTAAAAAACTCGTTCGTTCCGCAGGCACTGCGGCGCCTTTTACCCAACCAAAGCATTAGGGCAACGAACTCTAAGGCTGCTTTCCGGTATTCTCAATATTACCGACAGCTGCGTTCTGAGAGTGCGCAAGGGGCGGCGGCAGTAGTGTGGCGCTTTGCACTGTCTAGCATTGCGGTCATGCATGAACGTTTGTTTCAGCATTTGCCGACAGCTCTTGAGTTTGTGCTAGAAACAGGTGAAAGGTTCCTGGTAGTAGTTTTGGACGATGAACTGTCGTTCTCAAAAGGGAGCAGAGACCGATTGATGAATGCAGTAGGTGCTCTCGCGCCTCGTGTGATGACGGAAACGATGTCAAGCAAGCGATCTCAACTGCACTCTCTGACGCGGCGGTGGGCTACACGGAGCCTCAGCACGGCGTCCTATCTTTCTGGCGTGAACGATACCGCGTCGCGGACTACGGTGGATATTGGGCAATACCCAATCATGCCCTGGGTATTATGCGATTACTGTGCAGGTAGTCTTGACACGGCCAGTGGGGTCAAGTCTTGTGCTCCGTTTAGGGATCTTGCGACGCCTATTGGGGCCCTGAACCCTGTAAAGGCAGCACAGCTTGCGCGGCGGTATGCGGATTGGGATAGCGAAAGCAGCAATCCCCCCTTTCATCATGGTACGCACTACAGCAGTGCGGCCGTTGTGTTGTACTATCTTTTGCGTCTGCAACCATTTACATCGCGCTCGGTTCGCTTTCAAGGCGGCCGTTTGGATATCGCAGACCGTCTCTTCCATAGCGTCGCGGAGGCGTGGGAGAGCGGATGTGGCCCTGGCGGCGGTGATGTGAAGGAGCTGGTGCCAGAGTTTTACCAGCTGGCCGATGTATTTGTCAACCGCAATGATGCTAAGCTTGGTACACGCCGCGATGGTGTTGCGCTGAACGATGTGGTGCTTCCGCCGTGGGCACACGACAGGCCTAGCTTTTTTGTTCATCTGAATCGCATGGCGCTTGAGTCGGAGGCTGTCAGCGAGGGTCTCTCGGACTGGCTTGATCTCATATTTGGTTTCAAGCAGCAGGGCGAGGACGCAGTGCGAGCCCTCAACGTGTTTCATCATCTCAGCTATCAGGAGGGTGTCGAGAGAGCCATTTCAAGCGCCGCCAATGAAGCGGACTGCAAGGCGATTGTTGCCTCCGCAGACAGCTTTGGTCAGACCCCATTGCAGGTTTTTGGACGGAACCCGCATATTCGACGTGTGCCACGTAGCGCGGCCACCATTATGCAGGACTACATCACTAGCAATGTGAAGCATGTCTATGTGGCGTCAACCACGATGCTCAGCTGCGTAGTGCTAGGTGCGCGCAGAGGCTACAACTCTTTTCCAGTGTGTGAAGTGAGGTTTGGAGATGATTGTTTCTACGGTGTCTCATCACGTGCATCTATTGCCCTTCAACGACCGATGAGCTACTTCTCGTATGACAGCACCCGCAACGTGCTGGAGAACGTACTGGTGCGTGAAGGGAGGATAGCTGCCACTCTCCCACCTATAGAATCGTTTGGGTGTGGCGCGTTAACCGCAGTAGCGGCAGCGCCGAGTGGCAACATTGTCTGTGTCGGAACTGAGTCAGGCTCGGTGATAGTGTTTGGACGCAGGTCGCAGTCAGGTCATTTTTTTGTGACGGCAATACTGCACCCGCCCTCAGACGCTGAGAATGCCGTATATTCGCTTCGGCTCTTTAATAATGGTAGTCTTATCGTGACGTATGAGAAGGAGTCGCTGGTGTGTGGGTGGCAACTCTCGTGCTTTGTAAGCATGTTTTGCTTTTCCCTCCGTGCTGAGGCCGCAAACGACGACGACACTCCTGTAGCGCAGGTTACGATGGACACGCAAACACGCGTATACTTTGGTGCCAAGGCATTTTATGTGGTTCTTTTCACGGGAAGTGGAGAGCTCTTGTCAACCTTTGATATTAGACCCACGTGGGCGGCGGCAGTTGATATGCTGGCTACAAGTCAGATAGGCTGCCACATTACGGCATTAGCCATGTGCAACTGTGAGTCTTTTTCACCTCAAAATTTGTTTTTACTTGGACATGCCAATGGATACATGTCCTTTTGGGTTATTGAAGCGACGACTTCTTCGCAGAATTACACACACCCCTACACTGCTCGCCTCGTCCACACTATCATCCTTGAGAGTGCAATACGCTCTATTTATCCGGTTGTTTCAGAGTACGCTATTGGCGTAGGTCTGGCGAATGGAAAGATGACGATTGTTTCGTTTCCTCATCCGGAAGTTGAGGATGCATAGTTCATTTGAGTAGGAGTTTGTTAGCGTCCTCGTTGAGAGTATCAAGCATTTGTCATGATAAGTGACAACATCAACGCGCTCGACACATGGCCGTGCACTCAGGCTCTCACGTGCTAATACAAGAGGGACTTGAGGTATCAGAGAGTGTGATAAGCAAGGAAACAATTTGTGTTTGCGTACATTTCAGAATAGATGAAAGCAACATTAACCATACAAAAAAAAAGGGAGAACAAAGTACATTGTATGACACACAACTAGACAACCGACACAATTGCTTCGTCTTCACTTTAGAGGCTTCAAATATCAAGATCTGCACTTCTCTCCAAATCTCACCGCACCACAACTACAACATACCCACAATACTTTTTCCAAAAAAAAGAGCAACATTTTCTCCAAACTTTTCCACTACATATAATCCACAAAACAATACCAACCGACACGCTAATGAGAAACAAATCACTGATGAGGTTCGAATGCGCCGCGCGACACCAATTCGCGCACGCGTGGGAAACGCTTCAAAGAATCGACGCTCTCCCTCCTTGTGTGCCGTGTGACGATGATTTTACAGGAGTTCTTTGCTACAGGCGATCTGTGACGAGATGACCTTAACCTATTCCACAACCAACCAAGATCTATGAGTCACACGGATGTCCCCCCCCCCCTCCCCTTNGTGCGATTATGTGGGTGCGAGTACACCGATGAGGTTCGAATGCGCCGCGCGACACCAATTCGCGCACGCGTGGGAAACGCTTCAAAGAATTGACGCTCTCCCTCCTTGTGTGCCGTGTGACGATGATTTTACAGGAGTTCTTTGCTACAGGCGATCTGTGACGAGATGACCTTAACCTATTCCACATGTAATTGTATGTTGAGACACTTTTCTTTTTTGTTTCTTTTTCATTCTTGGTGGGATGCTGTTTTTTCGTTATATTGTTGTGTGGTCGGAGTGACTTTTTTGTGTTTTGTTTTATGGGGATTTGTTTTTGAGTTATGCGCTTTTTTAATTCTCTTCTTTCTTTTCTTTTTCTTTGTTGATAGTTTTGTGGTTGATAGTGTAGCTTCCTGTTTGGTTTCGTTCATTTTTGTTTTTTGTTGTAAATCTTTCTGTTTAGCTTGGTGATGTCCTTATCGAGAGTCGTCGAGTTTGATACCAGCGAGGGTCTTCTGCGTGTTGAGTTGTACGACCATATTGCTCCTTTGGTATGTGAATCCTTTTGTCGTTTGGCATTAAGCGGTCAGTTCGATGGCCCACTCTTTTCCTATATGATTCCTGGCTTTGTTCTTGTTGGTGAGGCGGCTCATAGCACAGACAGCGGTGTGCTGGGTCTTACTGAACTGAGTGAAGGTGCTGCTGACGTTGTTTATTCGGGTAAAGCGCTCAAGCACGTTGGTGCTGGAATTGTTAGTTGCCGTCTTTCTTGTGGCGAGGTGGCGTGCTCAGCCTTTGTAGTGACGTTGGCACCAACCCCAAAACTAGACAATGAGTATGTAGTGTTTGGGCGTGTGTATTCCGGAATGCGATTGCTGGAGCGGGTGAGCAAGACTGAGATAGCAGATGATTTTACTTTGTTTACTCCTCTGCGAGTCAGGAGGTGCAACGTGGTGTGGCTGCCATGCGTGCATCGTCCTCTCACGGCAAACGATGAGAGTTTGGGAAAAGGCAAGGAGGATAATGTCTTGGTAGCACGTGTAGCGAAGAGGAGCCTGCTGGATTCAATATTGTAAAAACTGACGGATCAGAGGCTAGTATTGATTGCGTAGCAGTGTTAATTACAGAACTCAACTTAACAAAAATTGACTTTATCTCATCTTGCATAAGTATTCTCGTTGCCCGTGGTATTATCGTTGTAGAAGCGATGCTTATGTTACTCTGAATGCACTTTATTTTATAGCTATTTTTCTTTCTACTATGTGCTTGTAACCTTTTGTATAGAAGAGTGTTTTTTGTCATTATATTATCTTTAGTTTGCCTTTGCGCGCCTAGTTATTGCCTTTTTGTTTTCCTCTCATTACGTCTGTAGCACTGTTGTGAGGACTACTATCACTACCACATTTGCCCGCCTGCAAGTGCGGAATCAATCATATAACATTTTGACAAATCAGCAACCTATATATATACTTCTGCATTCATGTCTGGTAAGCCAGCTTGTGAGCCTGAGGCGTTCTTATTTGGAATGCTTGGCGCTGCGGCGTCTCTTGCGCTAGCCAACATTGGCGCCGCGTATGGGACGGCTAAAGCGGGCGTGGCTGTTGCGCAGCTTGGCATTGTGCAACCTTCGCGTGTGATGCGTGGCATTGTGCCTGTCGTGATGGCTGGTATTCTAGGCATTTACGGTCTTATTGTATCTGTGATTGTGAGTAACAACATGAAGACCACTGGCTACCCTTTGTTCTCAGGTTATATGCATCTTGGTGCGGGCCTTGCAGCTGGCTTTGCTTCACTGGCGGCTGGATTCGCGATTGGAGTTGTTGGTGATATCTGCTGTTATGCTTATGCCAAGACTGAGAAAATTTTTGTTCCGATGATTTTGATGCTTATTTTTGCCGAGGCTTTGGGCTTGTTTGGACTCATTACTGCGCTGCTGATGAGCAATCGTGCTACCGCAGCTATTGGGCAGTGTGTGTAGGGTGTTGGGTGTACATAGAGGCAAATTGAGTCCCTTTTTTGTTAGTGGGTAGGGGAGTGGCGTGCGTGTATTGGTGCTTATAGCTTTTCGTTGAGTCTTTTTTTTTTCTTTTGCATTTATGCAAATGTTAGCGTTAATTCCTTTTTTTTTTCTTCCTCTCAAGGTCGGCGGGCCTCTCCACATTTATGTGTACCTTTTCTGTGTGGTAAATGTGCCCACCGCAGTCGTGGTTTTTTTTTTTTTTTGCTTTTCTTTATTGCGTGAAAATGAGGCATTGGGAGCACCCACTTGCGCCTATCTACTTGAGTTTCCTCTACTTTGTGAATTTAACCCCTGATTCCTTTTTTTTTTCTTGTTTTTTCTGCTAATTAGCGAAGGAAGTTTATTATTTATAAACAGTCTTCGTGACTTATTACTATTTTTTTTTTTTCAAAGTATATTATAAAGACATTGTCAAGTATATCAAGCCAAGCACTAGTGCGTTGCTTACTATCAGAGATTCAACGCCATCGTTTTTTTGCGTCGCCATGCAGCTACTTCAGAAAATTATCTCAATAATTTCACAGAGACGGTAGACGGGCTCTCCCAGCGTTATACTTTCGGTTTACGCTTTCCCACCTTTTGCGATGTGTGTAGACGGAGTACGCTCGTATCTTCAGTTGATATGCTTCACGGAGTACAGTGGGTGGGTATTCGAGCTTTTCGCTCTCCAGCAGTGCATCTTTATTGGAAGCGGCTTTTGCACTAATCCTTTGAATGTACTTTCGGCATCAAGGTCACTTGGGTACATATGACCCCAAAGTTTTCTCTTGTCCGTTTCCTTTTCCTTTTTTTTTTTGCCTCCGAGGCAAGTGCCGTCACTTTTTTTTGGTGCTGCTTACTGACAGCGTCTACCACACTCGCGGCAATCGCTGACGCACCGGCCTTCTTTTCCGCAGGCGCTGTATTCGTGTTTGTAACGTTGATTCTATTGAGCGTGCATGGCCTTACGGGGAGGCAGTCTGCGTGTCTTTCTATATCGGTGCTGCTGAATATACCACCGTTTTTTTTTGGTGGATACTACTTGGATTTGGTGATGTATGAAGGAGCAAGAAAGTGTGATGAGGTGCCGTTGGCAGCGGTACTGATGTGAATGCGGTGTTTTTTTTTCCCCCTTTTAGCGTATGTGCGTTGTTACCTGTGTAGTGAAACATATATGCCCTTCCTTCTCCTTTTCCTTCCGTTTAAAACCTTTAAAAAAGAAAGAATCTTGTTGTTCTTTGCTACTATTATGTCTTCTGCTTGCAAGAGCGCGTGTTTTATACACGTTTCTCCTTCACTTCCATATATTTTATTTTTCTTTTGCATTGTGGAACCATCCTTTATACTTCTTTATGTTTAATACACTGGGGAAAGAATATGGAGGCCTGTTCAAGAATTGTGAGCGAGGTTCTCTGTATGCTGTCAGGTGTGTTGCTATGATTGTTCTTGTATTTTTTTTTCCTCTCAAAGGCCTTTTCAGACGTCTTGGTAATAAAGAGCTTGCGAAATGAATGGAGACGAGGATGCGAGCGAGTGAACACTGTTTGGTTTGTAGGTCTTATGCCTGGTATGTATTTCTGATGTTTTGTCTTTATGTCTTTTTTTTTTTTCGTAGTTACTTAGGGCTTTTGGATCGGTCCCCTCTTTGTTTCTACAAATACTTGTGAAAAGGTTTACAGCAACTTTTACAAGTCTTTCTCACGCATCCCTAGGCCTGCCTCGACAGCGACCCTTTGGGGTTCTACAGGGGTAGGGACGGTTGAGAGTTTCCTTTGCACCTCTTGAGATTATTATCTAACTTGCACTAAAACTAACTTAAAATGACAAACGGAAGAATAGTGAATCGACCGTATGTTTGGAGATGGTGGTAGGCACGCTCCTTGGTTTCTTGGGTATGTGTGCCTTGTACGTCAACGCCTAAAATACTTTTTGTCTTTCCCTTTTTCTGTGTCTTATCTTCTTTTTTTTTAAAAAAAAATCTGTTTTCCCGCTTTTTTTTCTATAGAGTTTCTCATTTTTGCTCTGTGCGTGGATTCATATAGGCATTACATTGCGAGTACATTAAGTATACATCTATTGACTTGTTGTGTTTTGCATTGCGGCTTCCCACACGTGACGTTTTTCTAGTGCACAACATAGGAAGCTGTGGTGGAAAAGCATGAGTGCTGATGCCACCAACATGCCACCCGGAGAGCCGGCGGAAGATGGGAGCACGATGAATTCGACGTACAGACGCAATCCACCTCACAGGAAACACTTCTACTCGTGGGTAGCGTCTGACCGGGAGCAACTGCATGCATCTGAGCAGATGCTACTGCAAGGCTTGAACTACTATCAGGCAACTGTGGTTGGACTCAACACCATCTCCACAGACGACATTGGACACTTGGATGACTCCGTTTGTGTTTCAGCTAGTTCATTCTCAGATGGTGCTGCAGCTACACGTAGCGGCGAATCTTCCTCTGCCCGTGATCATGGCCAGGGTGGATCAAGTAGGACTGGGGATCCTCAGTTCAATACTGACGCTTCTGATGCTATCTGTTCGCACGTAGGTACGAGGTGTGATGACGGGCGTGAAATTGTGTTGCTACTACATGGCTTTGCCGGTGGTGTGGCGTTCTGGGCACAAAACTGGCAGTTCTTATCCGCCAGCTATCGTGTGTATGGCATCGACTTGCCCGGCTTTGCACGCAGTGAACGACCCGATGTGACAGTGCAATCTCTGGACGATGCTATGAGCATGACAGCGGACTGGTTGCATCGTTGGGTGCGAGTGATGCGATTTTCTCGTCCCTTGGTGATTGTAGCGCATTCTTTTGGATGCTTTATAGGCGCCCACTACATCATGAGGAAGAAGAGCCACGCGTTTGTCAAGTGCATTGTGATGACAGAGCCATGGGGTATCAATAGACCTAACCCTGAGCGTTTGAAGCGATTGCCACTTCTGTTTCGTCTCTTGGTGCACGTGCTGCTTTCCACGAATCCCCTTGCGCTCCTGCGTGGTTGTGGGCCCTTTGGCCCTGCTTTGGTGAAGCGCTTTCGGCCAGACTTTTACGATCGCTGGAAGGAGTTTCTCTCTGATCCAGAGGTGGCGTATGATTATATCTATCATTGCAATGCACTGAGTCCACCGTTTGGAGAGATGTTGTTTAAGGCTTGCTGCCACTGTGACGCGGTAGCCAAGGAGTCTCTGCAGGACTCTATGCCTTTGCAGCTCGAGAAGACGGTGGCGGTGGCGATGCTGTTTGGGGAGGATTCGTGGATGGACAAAAATGAGGCTCTTGCGCTGGCATGTTCTATGCAGTCAGCGGGGTTCACTGTGCACACAGACATTGTACCAAAGGCTGGACACCAGCTGTTTACTGATAACGTGGAGGGCTTTAACCAGCGAGTGCATGAGCTCATTCAGCTCTCTCTCTATAATCAACACGCTTCCACTAAGTCTTAACTGTTGTGTGATAAAAAAAAAATGGAGGAAAACACGTTTTGTTGAAGTGCGTATTTGGGGGGAGGGAGGGGACTCGCTAAAGCTCTCCAGGCAGACTATCTGTTCACCTCCAAACCGTCTTTTCTCTCCCTTTTCGTTCATACGTGCTACTTTTCACTGGTCGTGACAAGTTGCATGTACTGGATGTATGACCACCTTCCCTTTGTGGACTAGTGTATACTTCAAAGTGTGATGTTAAAGATGAAAGACTGGCTTTTAGGGGGCAATGGGGCATCCCTTGCTTTTTAAATGTGTCTTTTATTATTATTATTATTATTATTATTTTTCTGTGCTACTCCATTAACGTGGATGTTACGTTTCTTTGCTTCCTTATACTACAAAAAAATGTTTACAATTTTTTTTTTCCAGGTATTCGGTCTTTTTGTTTGTACCAGTTATACTGCACTCTTTTCCATCCTTCTAAATGCCCACTTGCTAAGTAACTATGCCTCAATATATTCAACACCAACAATTTTATATTTTCTTTTTTAAAAAACGAAATCCTTATTGTTTGCGTATATATACTATTTGATAGATAGATAGATAGATAGATAGGCGAGGAGAGAGAGAGGGAGAGAAGAATAATAGCTGTTCAGCGCTTAGCAGATTGCTCTCGAATAGGTTGCCTTTGCATCACCTGCACTCGGATCAGCTCTCTTTGTAGCTATTAAGAGTGCCTTTAACATATATTATTGTTATTATTGGTTGCACTGCGATGTGGGAAGCTGCGTACAGAAGCGCTTGTGATGATGGTGGCGTTGATCCACGCGAGGAAGCTTTGCAAATTGAAGGCGGCCGCCTTTCTCTCGCTGGCAACATCTTTGAGCGCTTTCGCAATCGACTGCGGGATGATGAGTTTCAGGCCGTGATTAGCGCTGCGGCAGTATGCCCTGTGCTGACAGAGCTGCTGGTGCCGTACAACCACCTCACATCAACTGGCGTGCATACTCTTGCCGATGCTCTGCATGCTGGACAGCTTGATACGCTCATGGCAGTGGACCTGTCACACAATTCCATTGAAGGGGACGCTGTGGCAGAAGTGGCAGATGCGCTTGCAAGCGCGCCAGGCCTGTGCCAGTTGTTGCTGGCTGGAAACCCACTTGGCGGTAGCTGCGGAATGGCACTTGGCCGTGCACTCCAGCTCCCAACTTGCGGCTTAGTGAAGTTGGACTTGTACAGTGCTGATCTTGATATGAAGTCACTCGTGCATATATGCCACTCTCTTGCGAAGAACTCGAGCCTGCTATCTCTGAACATTGGCAAGCCGCTCATGTCCAACCCTGACGACGTCACCTACGTTGTGCATCACCTCAGTCTGGCACTTCTTGAGAACAGAACCCTGACGGAGCTTGGTCTCAGTCACTTCATGATCACGGATGCGCACGTGCAGGCGTTGTTGCCGTCACTTTGCGCGTGTGCGGTCACTAGTCTTTCTTTAAAAGGCAACAAGTTGTCCCAAGATTCAGGTGAGATGCTCTCGCGCTTGCTGGAGCGCAAGCAGGAGTTTATGGCGATTGATGTGAGCTTTAACCGCCTACGCGATGTTGGGGCTGTGGCTCTGGCGCGTGGAGTGCGCTCCCACACCGCGCTCCGGGCCCTCTTCTTAGAAAACAACATCATTGGTGCCACAGGCATTGCCGCGATTGCTGACGCCGTGGCCCACTGCCGCTCGCTTAATGCATTCACTATGTGGGGAAACGACTTCTCGGGTGATGCTGTATACAGAATGTATGATATTCGTGATAGGCTGTCGGCAATTGACTTTTTAGATTTTGGGCTCAATATTGTTGACAACGAGCCATGTATTCACCATGCGTAGTGCGCAACACGGTTGCTTGAATGCGGAGTGTACTTCCCTTTTTCTTTTGTTTTGAAGTGATGAGAATGCTAAATGAGAGAGCTCTCCTTTTGTTTCTCTCCTTCTTCTTTATTGTTAATATATGTGTTGTCTCCATGTATAGAAGTACATACAAAGTACGTAAAAGGCAAAAGTTTTTCCATTGCTAATCCTTTTCCAGTGCTCCCCCTTTTTGGCCTATTATTATTATTGTTGTCATTACGAAGGCACTTTGTTGTTTGCTGGGTTTCTCTCCCGTTTTGTCTTTTCTCAGTTCTCCCTTTTTGTTGTAATAATAATAATTATTATTAGTACTGTCATAATATTTCTTTTTTGTTGCTTAGCTATTTGCATTCTTCCTGCTAAGGACTTTGTGTTTCACTATAAATTCGATTTGGTCGCGTCGCACGGGTGCCTGTCGCATACAGTAAATGGTGTCGGATGTTCAGGCGGCTGCACTGCCAGATCAGAATCAGCTTTTCACGTATTACGCGTCACGCTGCGGGCGGCATCTAGTAGGAAAGCCTAACAGTTCCGTGCTTCAGCTTCTCGCGGAGGACGAGCGTTCTCACGCAGTTCGACTGGCCTACGAGGCGGCGGAGCGGGGGGTAGCAATAGCTGATCTCGCCGACATTGAGGGCGACACAGAGGATGATCAGCGAAGACGAAAATGCGTGATACCACTAGCTCATCGCAAAGTGTTTCGTCTTCCACCCTCTGGAGTCGGCAGGAGCAGCACAGAAGTGTATGTTGGCGCGCGTGGGATGCTTGCGCTGTTAGACCTTCTTGCTGAACTGCCCCTGCTTGAATCCATAGACTTATCTAACGTAGCGTCGTGGTATACGTCAGATACATTTGCGTGTCGCACACGTGGAAATGGTGACAATAGCGGTGGCAAAGGCCAGGACGGGAGCGAGCTGACAGGCAACATGGTGGTGGTTCGTCTGTGCGAGGTGGTGGCTGGACTGCCGCGCGTCGTGAGCGTAGATATCACTGGGCAGCCGCTTGGCACTTTAGCAGCCCACTCCTTACTTGACCTCGTCCAGGCAAGTCCTCGCATCACGCGGCTACTCTTCACTCGCAATGACGTTGATAGTCGATTATACCATCGCATAGAACAGACCCTTGAGCGCAACGCAAAAGTTGCTGCCGGTACCAACGGGACTGCTGCTGCCCCGGTTCTTCTGCCCACGACATTGTCCCCTCGACTCGTCGGTCTTCCAGTAACAGACCGAAAGACGGTTCGTGAGCAGCAGGTGCTGCGCGCAATATTGCAGAGCGATGCCAATTTCTCCAAGCTCGTTAGCGGCGAAGACTTGAGTGAGATGGTGCTTCACGCACGCGTGATGAGTACCAGCGAGGTTGTTTCGCGCTGTTCCTTTGCTGCTTCCTCAACACTGCAAGAGGACGCACTCGTTGGAGGGCTGCGTGGGGATGGCTATCACTTGTTTATTCTCAAGTCTGGGTCTATACGGGCCATGACGGATCTTGAGGGGTTTGTACTGCATCGTGGTGACTACTTTGGCGACACTTACGGCAGTGAGGTACTTTTTCCATCATGCCAACTGGTGGAAGAGGAGCGAGGCACGGTCTATTGCCTTCCCCTCGTCAATGCCGGCGCCTTACTGTGTGCGTGGAGGCTGCGTGTTCGCTCTTTTTATGCCCAAGTGCGCACAACGCCTCTACTGCAGCCTGTGTGCACATGGGTGCGCATGCGGGTCTGCACGTGCAGTACACTTGTTGAGGTATCCTCAGGCACAGTTGTGGTTTCTGAAGGAGATGATTCTCGTGCACTTTATATTGTTTTGGGCAATGGCACTTTCTATGCGATGCCTGCGACAAGTGTGGAGGTGCGTGATATCACTGGTCGCTACACACCTCATGCGCTAGAAAAGAGCGATGTGTTCGGCGTGGAGTCGATTGTGTCTCGACGACCGTGTAGCTCTGTGAGTATTGTAGCTGGCAAAGAGAAGGGCGGTACATATATATGTGCTCAAGTGATGGGCTCCGCGACGCACTTGCTGGGACGTCAGCTCTGGTCAGTGTTCGTGTCACTTGCTAGACAATATTCATGTCACGAAGAGCTCTGGCAGGTGGCACGCAAGCCTGTTGAGGGTGGCGTGGATGAGGTGGACATGTACTATATATAACACTTACGCATGTAAATGAAAAGTTCAGTAGCGCTCTGCATTTTTGTAAAAAAGGAAAAGAAAAGCGAAGATACATTTTTAGACTATATGAAGATCATTGCCTGTTGTATTGCAGCTATATATATATATATGTATATATATATAGAGAGAGAGAGAGAAGGAGAGAGAGAATGTGGCGGTAGTGTGTTTGCCCGTGCATTTTGTAGAGTGACGCACCTATAGAGAGAAGCCACATACTCTTCCTGTCTCCTTTTATCTTAAACTATACATTTTAAATGCACTGTCTTTCCTTTTCATTCACATCCTAATTTGTGCGATGTTCTTTAATTTTCTATTCGTAATGGATTTAGAGTTTCTTTGGACATTAAACACCCTTCTTTTTTTTTTTCTTTTGATCTTTTTTGCGAGATTGACAAGCTTACCTCTTGTGTCTTCACGGCATTCCACTTGTAGATCCTCCCGCTAGGTTGACTTCCAACTTTAAACACACACACACACACACCAACATACGCACAGGACGATTTTTGGAAAACATATTTAATAAAGTCTCTTTTACTATTATCGCGATTTATAGCATGGGATCTAGCACGTCTAAAGTGATGTTCACTGAAGAGCAGGTTCAGGAGAGGGTCACTGCTGCCCATGCCAAAGTGTTGGCACTGCTTGCCAAGCAGTCAGAGGCCCAGCTTGAGGCCACACAGGAGATTGCAGAGTGGCGGCAGGTAGCACAGACGCAGTACTTCTGGGTGGCATTCAGTGCAAGTGGCATGACGTGGGCATTAACTTGTCTGTACTACCGCGCACGCTGCCGTGCGCTGAGTCAGATGGCGGTGAAGGAGGCCGCAGCTCAGGGGTCAGTGATTACTTTGATGCAGGAGCAGCTCAAGCGCTCTGAAGCAGAGGTCGCAACGCTTGCAGCGGCCGGCGAAGCGCAGACAAAGACTTTTGTCTCTGAGCTGTCTCAGCTGCGGACCAAGGCGCCGGTTTGGGCCAGCTCGTTTGAGTCAGAGCTCGGTTCACTGCGGCGCACGATAGGAAGCGCTAATACCAACAACATACGTGTAGCTGGCGCAGCGCTTGGGGTTGCGTGGGCAACGATTATGTTCTCTAACTGGCGTCTTTCGCGTCGTATAAAGAAGCTGGCTGCCACCAATGCGCCTGTTATTGATAACAAAGTCATGGAATAATTTTTCTACCTATATTGCTGTGTGTGTTTTTTGTGTGTGCGTGCCTTGTGAGTTACCTCCCTTGTACAGCTATTTTTACTGTAGGAGGGCGGTGAGTGCGTTTTTCCTACTTATCTCTTGTGAAGTTTTCCCTTCTTTTTTTTACTTTTGGTGTGTTCTTTTAAATATATGTAACTCACTTTTATATGCATGACCCCCCCCCCTTCCCCCTCTCTCTCTCTCTATGCGTCAGGTATGCAAGCAACTACCGACTACGCTTGAGTTTCCTTGCTCAAGTTACTGCCTCCATATAATTATTATCTTTTTTTTTTCTTTTTTTGCATATTGCGTTTATTTGTAGTCTCTTTTTTTAAAAGCTCTTCTCCACTTTTTTTTTTTCTTGAAAAACATTTTGTGCTCGCCTGTGCACTGCACTGGTTCGGATGCGGCGCTGGTCTGTAACTGACTCTTTATTAGATTCAGACGTTGTGGTGGCGGTACATGGGTGAGACTTCCATCGTCGTCGTCGTACCAACGGATGGATGTAGCGCTGTGGCTGTTGCCGCAGTACTGGGACAGATGGATATTATTGCCGGAGCGTGCTCGGCTGACTTCAGTTCTCGCGCGATGCTCGTGAGGCAGGCGGATGAGGTGCGCGCTGGTTTGAGTGCAATGGTCAGAAATCAACTTCAAGTGCAATGCGTCCTCACGTGGGAGCAGTACAGGCATCATCTGTCTGCCTTCTCCGTGCTCTGTGTGGGACTTTCCGGTGGAATTGAAACGTATGTAGCAATGCCCAACTTAGCGCGCTATAGCTTTGACTTTTCTTATCTTTGGGCCCTGTATGCGCAGGCTGAGTTTACTCGGCAATACATGGCACACTGCACAATTGCAAAGTTGCAGACGATTGGAGGCGGCTGGGCTTCACTGCGGCGCTCTGACAAGGCGCTTGAGTGCGCCATGCAGCTCTATGACGCGGCACTTTCCGTGTCCGCCGATGATATAACGAGCAAGTGCCGTGTCTTTATTGGGTGGGCACACTTATGGAATGGGAATGTAGCGGGTGCGATACAGCTGTTTCAGCTAGAACTGGAGTCAGCCATCGCGAACCATGATGAAGAACACGAGCGGCGATGCCGGCACGCGATCATTAATGCTGAGACGAACCCCACTCTTTCTGATCCGCAGAACCCAGGACGGTATTCTCTCACGGACTGCTGGGAGCGCGCCTTTGCGAGTGAAGACATCCTTCCAATGCAGACCACACTGGTGCGTTCTTCAGGGAGTCTCGCTAAGTGTGAGTGAGGTGAGGACTGCGTGGTCGTTCTTTCTCACGTGTTTTTTTTTTTTTTTTCGACCCCCTTTTTTTTGCGTTGTGAAGTTCGTGCAATCACACACACAAACAAAAAGAATGTCTTGATGATGTTACAAGGTAAGGAATATATGAAAGGACATTTGCTGGCTCACGTAACTCTCTCTCTCTCTCTCCTTATTTTGAACTCGTGGCTCTCTTTCTTTCTCTTTCCTTTTCTCTCTACAGATCTCCCTGCCTAATCTTCTTTTTTCTCGGTTCCGTTGAAGAAGTCGTACTTACTCAGCAAGTCGCGCCATAGTGACGAATTGAATTGACGTAAAGCGCTGAATTAAGGGAATAAAGTGGGAGAGAGAGAACTAGTTGCATCCACGTATATACGGAGAGAGAGGGAGGGATAGCCGTCTACAATTAAGTAACATGCAGAAGCGGGGCAGATGCGCTACGACACCTACTGCAAAGCGTTTGCTGATGCCAACTCGTGATGGTGTGCGTCGTCTGAGAGCGCTGTGTGCGGCGCTACACAATGAGCTCTCACCCGCCACTGCGCACACACTCATGCATGTCCCATCTGCTGCTGGGGAGTTCGCCGCAGAAGACGAGGAGGCGCGTGCAGTGTCCGCTGCGTTGCTGCAGAGTCCACATTTGTGGGTTGGTTTGCCCCAGGTGCCAGCACTTACGGCCGCTCTCGGAGCATATCGTGGGAGCAGAGAGGCTTTTCTCAAGAATGTGCTTCGTCCCGCCGTCACCGCCGCGCTCGCCTTTCCAACTCTTTTTGAAGTGCACGAAGCGAATGATGAGGAGGGGTTCAGACCGAGGCGACCTTGCGACTTAGCGCAGACCCCCTGCAGAGCCAGCAGGACTGAGAAAGTGCGTGTGTGCGTGAATCCTAGTTACATGAAGCTTACGCGGCGCCACATTATGTGCGTGGTGGCGAACGCATTTTTATGCTGTTTTGCTGAACGGGAGGAGGGCGACTGGTCCAGCATGCCTAGCACCACATACAGCGAGATCCACCTCGCTGACAGCGCAAGTAGGTATGGAAACAAAGTGGAGGTGGCGAAGTTGCTGATGTTGTTTGATTACTTTGAGGCTCTCGGCAATCCAGTAGTTTTGCTTCCTGATGGGAAGGGCGATGGCTCTTGTGTACTGGAGGAGGAAGTTGATATATGGCGTACGGTGAGGGTGAGAGCGCCACGTGCGCCAACGCCGTCTCTTTGTCTGCCGCCTCCCGTTGTTCATCCTTTGGGTGAGAGCATTGACGATCAGAACGATATGATCCGTCTTGATTTTGCGAACCGGTGGATTGGCGGTGGGGCGTTATCGAGTGGGTGTGTGCAGGAGGAAATCCTCTTTGCACAATCTCCCGAGCTCAATGCCCTGCGCTGGTGTCATGGGCCGCTGGACGATGGAGAAGCGGTTGTAGTGCGCGGATACAGGACCTTTTCTTCAATACATCCTGGTACCTATGGCCGCATTCGGTACGGTGGGGTCGTTTGGGGGGCTCCTCGCATTGGCGGTGCAGTTGCGGTGGTAGATGCATTTGACTTTCGCGATTTTGATTCATCAATTCAGTACACCAAAGGTGGCGTGCGCCGGGAACTGAAGAAATTAGTAAGCGCGCTGTTGCTGCACCATGTGCGGGATCTGACCAGTGTTGCGGGTGGCAACTGGGGCTGCGGTGTGTTTGGAGGCGACTATCAAGTAAAATTTCTCATTCAGTGGCTTGCCTGCGCGCTTTCCGGCAAGATCCTTCACTACTTCCCATTTGATAACGCACAAATTGTAAAGTTTGCTCCTGTTGGTCAGGCGCTATGCCGAATGGGTTTCACCGCGGCTGATCTTTATGAGTTTTTGATGAGTATGATGGATATGATTGACGCCGGGGAGGATGCAGACGAGGATGTGTGGGGCTTGCTGTTGGAGTGGTTCCAAAGGGAACGATTAGGCGGTGCGCGACTAGTCGTGTAGTGATGGCGAGGTAGGGGTGGGGAAGGAAAAGTTCAAGACACTATTCTCTCGTGTTTGTTGTTGGTGGATACACGGCTGCCTCTCTGTGTTTTGCTATGAGGCGCACACATAATCAACCATTTTTGTCTCCCTAAAAGACAAAGAAAAAAAAGTTAGGTTGAGAATGTCCCACGTCACACTGTAGAGGGAAATGGATGTAGCGGTCTATTCACATTTTCTCTTAAAAAAATAAAAAAAGATGATGTTTATATTTTTGTTTGCTAAGTTTACATCCCTCACTCAAAGTGTGCACATCATATATCCATCTACCATCTTTTATTTTTACTTGTGTCTTTTCCTTTTTTTTTTCTTTTTTTCTTTTCAATCGTGCTTATTACAACACTAATAAAAATAACATCAATGGACGAAGAGAAGCAAGATAACGCACTCGAAAGCAACTTCTTTTTTTTCCCCCGTGCTTGTTCTAGGAGCGTATAGATCAAGTGCATAGATCTTCATTTCGCACATCATTAGAGGCAGGAAAGCAACACACGCAGAGGTGTAGAACATATTTAGAAGGTAAAGGTTCACGTAGCTGCTACCGCCAATACCTATCCACGCATTCATACACGTGCGGGGACACTTTGTTATTATTATTATTATTATTATTATTATTATTTTTAGGGTAAAGCGGGTGTTGGCAAACAGACACAATGAGCATTATTGAGAACACCTCTTCCCGCGGTATTACCCCAGAGCAAGAGTTACAAGTACTGAAGCTCATTTTAAGTCTGCGCTTGCTTGGCGATGTGGCCGCCAGTGAGCGGCTACGTGGGCGTGTTCGCCGCGTGCTCTTGGAAAGCGCTGACGATGAGACCGCTATCACTGAGGTAGAGGAACTAATTCGCCGCGCGTTGAAGGCTCAGAGTAAGTTAGATGGCTCCTATGAAAAGGCGCGTGAGCTGAAGCGGCAGCGGCGAGAAGCCAATATGGCAAAGACCAGTCGCTTTATCGACATCGAGGCTGGCAGCGGTGAGGAGGACGAGGAGCCTGGCAGTGGCGAGAGCGAAACGGAAGAAAACGTGTAAAGGAATAATTATTAATAATTATTGTAATATTTGAGCTGCATTTGTGGCCACGCGTGCGTGTGCGCGTGTAGGTGTGCGCATGTGTGACGTCGATGGAATTGGAGTCTGCATATGGGGCAATAGAGCGGACTGACGTTTTTGTTTATTTTTCCACCCGTAAAGAATTCAATTGTTACGTGCGTGTAGTACTCGGGGGTTTTGGCGGTTGCGGTTGCCATTGCTTTCATTGCCGATGTTTGTGTTTGCGTTCTTGCACGTTTGCAATCAACCAAAATATACTCAAAAGTACTTGACATTTACTGTGTGTCTTTTCTTTTCCTTTTTTTTTTTTTTTTTTTTTTGCATTTTTTGAGTTTGTGGGTATTGATTCCGCAGACGGTACACGCGATGCCAATTGAACCCTTTTTTTCTTCTTCTATGAGTGTTGCCACTCAAGAGAACAACCGCACATTGATCTCGTTTGTTTGGTCCTCTTATGTTGCTATAAAAAAAGTGGCGTTGAACATGCTCATATCTGTTGACTCTTTTTCACTGTTATTCTTTCTTTCCTCTCACACCTCTCTAATACTCTTTTTTTTTGCGTTGTTTCTTTTTCCAAGAAATCTTTGCCCACCACGTTTTCAAACTCAATTCTACTCAAAACAATGTCCGGCACTGCGGAGGCAAACCTTAAGAAGCTCGGCATCGTTTTGCCCACTATCGCTGCTCCCGCCGCCAACTATCTCCCCTACAAGCACTCCCACGGTGTCTTGACCATTTCTGGCCAGCTCCCCAAGGACACTGATGGCAAGCTCATCACTGGCCAGCTGGGCGGATCTGTAAGCATTGAGGAGGGAAAGCGTGCGGCGCGCCTGTGCGGAATTGGCCTTATTGCTGCAATGAAGGCTGCTGCGGGCGACCTTGACAACATCAAGGGTATCGTCAAGATCAACTGTTTTGTGAACTCGACCCCCGACTTCACTCAGCAGCACATTGTGGCTAACGGCTGCTCTGATCTGTTTGTTGAGGTATTCGGAGAGGAGGTTGGCCGCCACGCCCGCTGCGCTGTGGGCATGGCTCAGCTTCCCATGGGAGTTGCAGTGGAGATTGACGCTCAGGTGGAGCTTGACTCCGTAAAGAGCCAACTCTAATGAGGATGAAAGAGAAGGGAAAGAGAGATATGCCTGCACTAGTTCTACTTCGACTGAGATTTGAAGTGTATCCCTCCTTTTCAGTTTGACAGCTATCGCTATTCGTTTATTTATCTGTAACAAAGAAAAAATAAAGACCTTTCTCTTGTAGATTGATCGTCCTTTTTTTCTTTATTATTATTGGTATTATCATCAAAACAGCAAAGCATTTTTATTTTGTATCATCTTTTTTTTTTTTTTTTTGATGAAGTTCGTACTAGTCCTTAACGCCTATCTCTGCAAAAACGTGATCTTTAAACAAACAATCAAAAGCAGAGTACTGAGATAGTGCTATGGATAAGCAAAAAAGCAGTTCGACGCATTACTTTTCTTATTATCCCTCTTCTTATGCCAATAAGCTGTGTATATATATATACAGACACACACACAGCTAGCAAAAAGAAAATAAAGAGTACTGATTGCGTGCGTTACGGTGCCACATCAATGAAAACGAGCTCTCTCAGCTTCCGAATGTCACTATGCGCACCTTATCTTTTTTTTCGTATTTCGAGAGGAGATACATCAGCAGTTATGCGGTTCTTTTTTTTTTTTCTCTTGCTACAGTCAGTTTAAAAGTACGAGCTCTGCTTTTTTCTAACTTGGTCACGTGCCTAATGTCTGAGCCCTTTACTTTCTCCTTCATTTTTTTTTTTTTTTACGTGCACTTTTCTCTTTCTACATGTAGAGCATCTCCTCCACAACGAACCTTTGTACAATTAAGCTTTGTCTGGACAATCAGTTCATGCTCCGATCAAGCGCACAAGTGTCAATGCAGGAAACATCAGCAACACCACTTTTATTTCATAACAATGCTACTAGTGACGAGGATGGGATGGCGCCTGTGACGACGTTTGAGGGTTTGGTGCAGCGGAAGAAGCAGTACGACGATGCGCACGCCGCCATGCAGGCGCGCATTGCGGAGCTGTGGGGCCCTGAGGAGGCGTACGAGAAGGG